>JAQBSW010002600.1:0-99945 GCA_029291075.1 Eudiplozoon nipponicum
ATTGCTTTACCAGACGCGTTGAAGTCTCAATAAATTTTACATTTTATCGTCGCAACAATTAATTTCTGGTATACCTAATATAATTCTGTTTGCTATAGGTTATATAGATACTCCTATTTGGGAATCAGGGAAAATCACATTAGAGTCTGGCTACTCATAACCTTTGGCACCGTATCTGCGCAATTTATAACATTTTTTGTTATTTATCACGTTAGGTATTGTCCCTTCTTTCCGTCACGTGGAAGTTCAATGTTCACTTTGACATGTTGGATATGAAATTTTAAGACAAGCAACATGCCACATGAAAAATTTGATTAAATGCAAGTATAAAGATCAGCTTTGTTGAAAAAGAAATGTTTTTCATTTAAGTTAAAAATTGGAAAATTAGTAAGTATTGATCATCACCATATTCATTTCGTCATTATCCGGAAATCATTAGACGTTTGCTGAAATTTCACAGCAATGTAAGGTTTTACCGATGTAATATTAATCAAAAAGATCATTCGCTATAACTAATTATATTATGAATGAAAGATTCTCTGTGGTTAGCATTGAATTGAAGTTATTGAAATAAACTACAGGCACACCTGAAAGAAAAATTAATTGAAATCATAAATTTTTATTTAACATAAAATTTCATACAATTCGAATCTTTAGTAGTGGAATTGATGAACTAGAAATCAATAAAGCAATTCTCTCATGATTCAAATCCTAGCAGCGGCAATTTCGAAAATTAATAGATTATATGCCAAAAAGGACAGTACGTACATATAAGTTAAAAATTTGAAAATGAGCAATTATTGATTAACACCATTTCCACTGACAATATATATATATATATATATATATATATATATATATATATATATGTGTATATTTATAAAAATATTTTTTCCGACTATTAAAACGTATTAATCAATTGAATATGAGTGTTTTGTTACGCACACATGATTACTTCAGCTTCCATTTTAGCATTAGCTGCATATATCTGGTATGTTTTCAAATTATTTTTTAACAATATAAACAACTGATCTGAATTGTTCTCGTTCATAACGATTGTTGATTTTTATATATCCAAAACAAGATAATTTAGTAAAGATATTTGCTTATTATACTGCTTTTCGATGAAAGTCTATCACAAATTCACCCAATTGATTTAAATATAAAGGAACCCCTTATTTATAATAAGAATAATTGTAATAGAACTAAGTTTACACATTGATATGATACTGATTAAAAAAAATAACTCAGACATGAGGAAGTTAAAAGTAATACTTATGCTTATATTTTTATTCCAGCTGATCACAGCAAAAGTATTTTATGCAAACTTTAGAACCACTAAAATGTGAAGACCAATTACCGATTTAAAAATTCAACAAATCGCTAATATTAATTTAATGAAATTTTCACAATTTAAAAAAACTTCAATATTATTTCCATGTAGAATGTTTCCCGTCCGGACAAAATGTTATACTTGCATGTTTCAGCAAGAGAAATTATGTGGAAATAATTGAAATATGACTGGCCAGAATAAATTACATAGATAGCATTAAATATGTGATCAGAAATTAAGACTGGTAAATTGAATGGCTTGGCTAAGCGCAGATATTTGAATAGAATTATGTTTTAAAGGAGAGGGAAAAGACTTAAAGAAAGGTTTTTTGCCGGATGCCATAAAATTGCATTTTTACAGTTTGTTTTAACCATTTTGCGCTTAAATACGGAAACGTGTTAACGAGATGCAATAAAACATAACAGTGGTAGCCAATTTCCGGTCATGTCGTGTTGAGATCCGAATGAGATTTCATTATCGTGTTTTTACCTAGTTCCATGATCACCTTTCAATTGATTTATTGCAATGAATTTTTCCATTCTATTTAGCGCTCTATTATATCACATATGTTAACCTTTGAGTTGCGGTAGGACTTTCATATTTCTTGAAATCACATGTGAAAAATGAAACATGAATTAGATTTCAGTTATTTACGAAAACCTATATCATAGCTCAGATATGAGATGGTTTTTGAATAATATCACATATTTATAATATCACAGTTTAAAAATATTAATAGAAGCCATAAATAAAATAAAATAAATTATTTGTACATCTTAATAGATTTTGTTGTTAGATTCTATTCCGTCCATTTCTAAATAGTTTTTAACGGTACGAAAATATGGATAGTAAACTTAATGCAAGACTCTCGTCTTGAAACTTTAGATTCTTAAATTATATTTCTTCTACTAGCATGACTTAATACTTAATGAAACATTGAAATATTATAATTATACAAAAAAACTAAAAACATTCTAAAAATAGAATTATCATCTTTTCAATTAGAAGAATTGACCAGGTTTGCTTCCCAGAAACGTAGAGGAAATGCACACTTTCATATTTTAGTAATAATCATAAAATGCATGAGTGGAACATATACTGTTAATATATTTATGATTTCTGAGAAATAAAATAAGTCCAAATTTCTTCTAGGTAGTTTGTACCTAATAAGGAATTATTTCAAAACGAACCCAGCAATATATACATAACTGAACCAGAACAACCAGCTAAATCTCTTGTTCATGAACTTACTGGCTCTTCTAGAATAGGAGACAACAACAAACTCTAAACCCACTCAATATTTGGCTGAAAAAGGCATGAAAGCTGAAAGGGAAAAGTTTTATAAAGTCATTAGCCTACTTCCAGAATCAAAACTTTGGTCCCATATTCAGGATTGACATATACCACAATTGGGGAGACAGCTTTAATAACACTCTGCTAATGGTTTTTTGTAACATTGCCCTTACCGCTGATTTAATATGCTGTCCAGTATGAGGTTTCACTATACAATAGCCCTACATTTTATAGCGAAATATATACTGGATTTAGGGTGTTGTGGGGGTCCTAATGACGAATTTACAGTTAATGAGATACACACGAACACTTGAAATAAAATCGTTTATTCATGCATACCTTTGCATATGATGATGGTCCGTTTTGAATTAATTTCACATTAGGTACGAAAAGCAAAGATTGAAGTTGGATTTATTTTCAGGTCCAGAATAAATAATTTAAGAATAGGAAATATTTCCCTGGTTGAAATTATGAATACTAATAAAAATTAATAAAAAATGTAGAATGCTGCGAAAATGTAAAGGTGTCGATTCAGTAGCGGACATTAAGAAGATTTTATGATTAACCGGGATGAGATATAGTCTAGATCCAAAATACATTTACTCTATGAAGTAATGCCGCGTGTTTCCGTATAATCTGTCATTAATTGTCAAATTATAAACATTAATGTAATCCTTGTGATCTTGTTCATATAATATATCCGAACCTATTTGTTTTAAACAACTGTGATAATTAAATTGACTTTCGAGTTTTTAAAAATATAAAATGTTTCTAATTATAATCTGAAACATTATACTCCTCGATGTCTTACTTACCAATTTATACTTATTTAGTTTTAGCCTTAATTATTGATATGTATTTGCATTATCTTTGCATACGCGTTATATACGACTATGCAGATTTATTTATATATACTTTATATCATGTTGCCCACAAAGCTATGTTTTTCGATTATTAAATACGATGGGTTGGTGCTTACTTCAGGCACGCAATCATGATTTAAAGATTTGCTTTAATTAATTGCGTATGCAAAGATTTCTAAAATCGTATAACTTGTTTACATGTGGCGAAACCTGCAGAAAGATAACGTTCGTCACGGCATAGAAATGGTGCAGCTGACATTTCCAGTCAAGTACAATGTTTGCTAGACTGTTAGAGGTGAGAGCTTCATATTTAATTTGGTTCCTATATATATATATATATATATATATATATATATATATATATGTTATATATATATATATATCCATTACTGTTGATCATCACTAGTCAGTTTTCGTAATACTCTGGATATGAACATGGAAGATTTGAACGTGGCAGTAGGTTTGAATGATGGCAGTTTAACTGTATTTAATTTGGTTAAATACAACGGAATTAGTAATTTCTTGAAGCCTGCGTACTTGATTAAATTAACTGCTTTAACTGCCTGCGCAATTAATGATTGCTTAAATTTATAACCTATTTTATTGATAGTTAACTCGAAAATTCGATTAAAATAATTGTTGTCAGCATCAGCCAATTTAGTTAGTGTTTGTATTTTTCTCAATCTCACAGTCGTACCGTTCCAATTCAACCTTTGATTATCAATAATCCATGTTGCTAAATGCACACGAAGCTTGTCTGTCATTATTATTGATAATTTTCTATATTTTTTGAACAACTTGGTATTGTAAATATGATGTAAAATTTTGCAAGTCATTTGACTAGCAACCAGTTAAGCGAATACTATTTAACTAAATTAAAAAAAAGTTTATTAATTAGTTTTAAGTATGCCATTTATTAATATGAATGCGCATAGACTAAAATTGGCATTTGAGCCAATCTGACCAAATTTAATGTTTGCTTAAACTGTCAAAATATGATTGATTCTTACACATCCTAGGAATGTGTCCAGTTTCACAAACACGAAAATAATTTCCAAGAAATACTTTGGTGATGACAGAAAATCCCAAATAATGTGGATTTTTTAATATAAGTAGAGATTAATTTAATGGAAATATTTCACGACAAACATGAAAGGAGATCCTCGACAAACGGCGAGAAGTAAATTCTTCAAATATAAGCTGTGATGTAGCATTCCAAAATTAAACAAAAATTTAAAAAAATTATATCAAATGAAAAAAATATGAATTCGCAGGGTCCAAGCAATAATTAAAATTTTTAAAGGGTAGCCCCCTTTTTTCGAAAGCATGTCTAATTTCTACCATTACCCATTGCTTAGGAAGATTATGATCAGCCAAACTTGTTTGTAAATATAGTTTGTATTTTTGCAATTTAAAACACTTAAAGTTACACTAGCTATAAAGATAAAATATGTGTAATTTTGCATAACCTGACTATGCATTTCAACGCGGAGCCTTTTAGGATGATATTTCTATGGTTATATTTGCCTATTGCCGAAATATATATAATAAATTCATAACTAAAAATAAAACCCGACTAGTAATTCGGAGAATCCATTAAAAAAGGGTGTTATGAGCTTTTCGGAAATTAAGATATCTTTAGGTTGTTGCTAAATAATAAGGAAAAACCGATAGTACTGATTAGTATGACAAAAGGTTAAAATTTACATCAAAATTGGCTACCATATTGTAAATCTGATTCTACATGTCAGTTAATAACATTACAGAAAGAAGTCCGAATTAATTAGCAATGCTTGCAATTTATGAAAGTAAGCCAGCATCCTTTTAGAGCAAACACCAGCATACAAAACAATATTGTCATATTAAAATACGTACTTCTTGTTTACTGGCACCTAATCAAATAGAGCTATAGAAAAACGACAATGTACAATAGTGAATTAGATTTCACGCACCTGGTAACAGGTCAGTTCAAATAAGAATAAACGAAATGTATAATCATATGCACAAATGCGTTTCGTGGTTTCTGGTGGTTTGACAGTATCAACCATGTACTAAACCCTATACTCAGTATACAATTGGTCAGGCAATGTGGGTCAATTTGAAGGTTCAATCTAGTATACCAATATGTATTCAAGCAGTAGTAGAGTTACGAACCTAGTAAGAAATTAGTTTAGTTGTGACCAGAAGGAAAAACCAAAGACAGCATGAACGGAAATTATAATCTCATGCACAAGGCAAGATTGTACAGATTTATTGGAGTAACAGGTATTCAGAAATATTTGTTAATCTCAATTTCGGTGAACTATAGCATACATTGATATCCATCATGTTGGTACCATGTATAGACTCGGCATCCATAGTGTTAGCACCATGTACCCTTACGGTACTATAATGTTGGCATCGGTTACTGACAGAATATCCATAGTGTTAGTATCCTTTACAGACTTGGTATAAATATATTATATAGTGCGAGTTAGCATTGGAGTCGCATTGTCGAGACTTTATCGGATGTTAGCTTCATTACTGCAGGTTTTCACATTCGCCTAGGACATTGTACCGTCCTTCTAGCCCACATTCCTCACCCAAATATATAGTGGTTAAAGAGCGTAATACCGGCTCCTACTGATGAGTCGCCAGCAAGCATGAAACGTATGTGCATGAGATTATACTTTCCATTCATGCTGTCGATGGTTTATCCTTCTGGTCACAACTGAACTAATTTGTTACTAGGTTCGCAACATCTAATAAATACTTGCATATATATTAGTTTCCCGGGACAAACAGTATTTACCTAGTAGTGGAGTTAGCTATATATCAAGTACGTTAATTAAGCTTGCGATATTTATTTATACGTCTGATCCATTAAGTACATACATTTGTCAGTATAAACTAAGAATTTTACAGTTTAGGAAGGCAAGTCATCCGGTAAACCGGATTCGTCCTTAATAGAAACTCATTACCTATTGTCCAGAATTTGCGGTGGGTAGGGCTCGAACCGAGGCACGTCTGCTTCGGAATTTTTTGCTTTAACCACTGAGCCACCTTGTCGCATACTATTCACAATTATAATTTATTTACTAACTAATATTTCATTGTTAGCCTTTACTTTAAGTAGAGTCTATATGGCATTCTTTCGACGTGAAATTCTAACTAAACATTCCATATCTGTCATTATTGAACAGACGACATACTGCATGGGACAGTGGTCTTAAATTGCACATTTATATAATTAAAAGAATTTTGATTTCCCTTGCGGTGATAAAAATTAATTTGATCAAGTTTGCGACCTTGATATATAGACGTGACCCATTATGTACGTACATTTTGCAGTATAATGTATAAATGTCAATTAACACAACAGACCGGTTTTGTCACTATTTCGAACTCATCACGTAATGTTTGATGCTGGGCACATCTTATTCTGAATCTGTTGCTCTAACCACTGAGACATCCTTCCGCACACTATGCACAATTTTCAGTTATATTCTAACTAATGATTCTACTTTAACTTAGGAAGTACGTGCTGAGTTCCCAATAATTGCCTTGTCTTCACTACATAATGCTTAGTTTATACTGATAAATACGTAAAAAAACATAATGGCTCCTGCAATCAATGTGCATTAAATTATATTCTGTCATAATATCAGCGACGATTCCTGAAAATTCTTCACTTCTTTCGAACTTTCATTTGCTGTTCACAATCGATAATGAAATGTCAAAAACATTTTAAAAACGGAACTGATTTCACTGATAGAAACTTTGTTCTTGTTTCAATGATAACAAGAGATTAAATATATTCGTGCTTTTACTTATATTTTACCAATAAACGCAGCAAGAAATATTAAACTCAAAGTATATTTTACGATTTTATTTATAGTACAAATTAATTTTGGGTTTAGAATATCAGAAGTTATATTATATGTTTTCACAAATAAGTAGTTACTCAGTTATCCACGAGTAAATTGAACACAACTCAGTTATTCATTTTCGTTTGGTCAAAAATTAACTCATTGAAGAAAGAAAGTTAACGAAACATATGGATAACTACTCTCGAATTTCGAAAAAGAGTCAGTCGTTAGAACGGGAAAAGGCCCTAGAAACATTTTATTAGGGCACACCGTCATGTAATCTTGAAAATTTACAAATACATTAATCATTATAAATCAAAAGAAATACATTTCAATGCAAGTGTTCAAACTGTAATTTAGACTTACACATCATTTTTAGATTGTCCCTCTGTAAAATAAGTTAAATTCATTGTTGAGATTAGTCAAAACGGTGATATAAATACTAATTAAGTGATATGAGATTTGGGTAAAATGAATAATGGAATATTTTGGCTGCGGGATGAGTTGAATAATGTAATCTCTTCGCCCCTAGTAATAAATTAGTTCGCAAAAGCTCAAAATGATATATCAGACTCAATCTGTATAATCTCATAAATAAGTGAGTTTCGTTCGTACTGGCGACTCATCAATAAGAACCAGCATTACATGCTATCGGATATATATATATATATATATATATATATATATATATATATATATATATATATATATATATTAGTTAGCACCATCGATAATATATAAATAATATCCAATTTCAATGCTGTTTCTTACTTTTACTTTAAAAGGATCATCATTATATAATTGATTTCTTATTTAAGTTTTTATTTCTCAAAATAGGTATAGTACCAGTGTCGGAATTTAATTAGTTTAGCAAACTGACCGTTGTTGTGTGAATCGAATTTATTTTGTGATTGAATTTTAACTACTATTCTAGAATTTATTCAATAAATTGCAGGATTTTTATAAATATTTCGCATCCAAACAAATGTCATTTCAGGCAGATAATTTATTAGCATTTGTAAATCTTTTACTTAAGTGCAATTTAACTGTTAAATTAATTTAAACGACAAATTTTATTTTTTTTATTTTGTCGCAAATGTGTCCAACATCCGAAAGACAGATTTGACTGACTGTCTGTCAACTAGTCTGGTATAATTGAGGCAATATATCAATAGATATACTTCTCGGCAATCTCTTTACACTGCAAAAATATACGAACCGTTATATTCAATAATAGTGTGCGAAAGCATACTTATTTTGTTTTGAAGTAAACGATAGGATAAGTTATATTTCAAGTCAAAACAGTAATGTGAAGCAAATATAAGTCAAATTAGTAGGCAGCTGTAGAAAGAACAGAACACACAGCCTAAGTTGTCCTTAATCAAGCTGCGAAATAAATTTAATATAAGAATTCTTCAAATGATAAACATGTATAAACAAACTTTGTGAAAAACAAAACTCGAAACCCCGTAGATATTAAAAATTTCTAATTGTTGAAAATATTGGGAAATTTGAGTAATTAGCACAATTCGACATAGAAATATGAACTTCATCTAATGTTTAATAATTAGATTAAAAAATCAACACACTTGTTTCTCTGCTGATGTTAATTTACTTCATTATAAAAGTCTATTTTAAGTTTCCCTTTCTATCTTGGACAACTAACAAAGATCTTGACTTCTCAATTGTATTTCTTGAGCGAAACTTGTCGTATATTTGCGAGATATCTGAAGTTTGCAAATTGGTTAATGATGCTTTATTGTACATCAAAGAAACGCTACATAAATATGATAATAAATGATGTTCGTGTCTATGCAGAAATCTATTTACACTGCATATGGTTTTCTGTTTTAAAATATGAATTGATATTTAATGCACCTGTTTTTACACACAAGTAAGAAGTAAAAATAGAACTAGAAAACTTTTCACAAATACTGACACCAGATATTTTCAAATAAAATGCAAAACTTAGGTAAAATGACATTAAACGTGGATGGCCTATTCATAGGTGTAGCATCGGAATTCGACCAACAATCTCATCAACCTTTTGTATTAAGCTGCGAAAATTAAATCACCATCGAAATTTTTGGTTTTCATTAAAGTGCCACTCCGGTGATCAGAAATAATAACTTTCAGCTAGATCTATTCATACAACGAAACAATTGTTGAGTGCACGGTTGTTGATCCAATTTAAAAATCAAGTTTGCTGGATTGAGATAATCACCAATTCGATTATATCTAAGCAGTTGCTCAATAAACTTTAACTATGCCAATGACAAGTGCTGATGCATTTCGAAATTTTATACATATCATCCGACGACTACGGAAAACAGACTATTAAGAAATAAAAAGCAGCTCAGAAATTAGGTACGGAATGTCAGATAGGAAGCTCTTCACCACATGTAAACTAATTATAAAATTAAGCAAAGCATATGTGCAATGATGGTGATAATTAGTTTTTCATCAAGATTGTGAGCCTTATATAAACGTTAATGCTATTGCATCTTCCTAATTGCACAGCGGATTTTTTGGTCATCTCAATTTCGTCAACAATACAAATATGGGCTTGATTATATTTGAGTGCTAATTTCTTCTTTGGAGAGATTCAGTGTTATACGTCAATAAAGGTTGACACGAAAATTTTACGAGATATTTTTGTTAAAAATATTTTTCTGACAGCTAAATCGACTGTTAGTCTTCGCCTGATAAGCAGAACGAGTGCAAGTATAACGGTTCAAGTGATTGCAATAAAGAGAAATTCAACTTCCTATAGTGTATCGCTCAGAAAAGAGGTGAGTTAGATTTCACAAAAATTAATACTGCTCATTAACAACGCAAGTAATATTATATTTTCATTGGATAAAAATATACTTTTGCAGGCATTGCACTGTTTTTTAATAGATTAAACGTAATCCATATCAACATTGCGAATTTGAGATAGGAAGAAACCTAATTGACATTACGAGTTGCAAACCCTAGATATACTATTTGTGATCGAAAATACTGACAGATTTCGACCACTTCTGATCTCATCAGCGAATGAAATAAAGTTGACTAGCGGATATCAAATCACGATATAGAAAATAATCCTATTAATATGTTTAAAGGAGGACAAGTTTTCTATTTTGGGTTTCCGGCTTGAATTATCATGTTAAGCATACAAGCTTAATTAAAATAACTTTTATCACCACCCGCAAAACCAATGGCTGTCCTTTTAAAACTTTTTGACACTCTGGTTAGTGAACTAACGCACTCATATTGACAAAAATATTAACTGATTTGGAAATCACAATTCCTTAGAAATTATGAATTAATTATTACTTAACCGTTAGTAATAGTTTAATGACCTTAATATTAAGACAGTATTACTAATATCACTGGGTGATTTAAAATTCCAGCAAAAATATGAATTGCAAACGTGATAACCAAACAAAATGTAATATCTGTAAGCATCAGGGTGTATACGGCGAAACAGATCTGCCAAATCATCCTTCTGATTGTGAGTTTAAGAAGCTGCAATATAATAGAATATATAAATATATGTTTTCTTCCATTGCTTTTAACCCATTTTATTGTCTTCTGTATTGTAAAATAAACGAATTAAATTATTCCTGATACGACTTAAAGTACCGTGTTTATGGTAATATTAATTAGTTTGTATTTCAAAAGTTATTATTTTAAAAATTTACTGTTCGAGTAAAATGCCTAAATGAAGTTATTAATAATATAATAGGATGAAATGCGTAAACCTCTTGGCGCTCAGAGTTAAGACTATTTTCCTGAACTGGAATGAAATAAAGTTCTATTAAAGTTGACAATCTGGACTACTTTGAGGTAGTGCAAAATGCAGAAAAACCAACCGAATAAAAAAATCTGAAGTCTTTACTAAATTATTAGATATGTTAGCATAATTAATACATACTATACAAAACACGTATAAATATAAAATTGTAAATTATTGTTAAAAATATCAATCGTAGACTAAATTATGTAAGTTTTATTCAATTACTAGTTTTCCTTTTAAAAAGAATACAGTATCAATCACATCTAATATGTGGAGAAAGTATTTAAACAAAATTTAACAATATATTTTACTCTATGAATTATATCACAATAAGATTTTTTTTAAATACTGAATATTGTTTAGCATTTTTTTTAAATATGGAAGAATTCTAAATTTCTCAATATAAAAATGAAAGTAAAATTTAACTGCTATTTGAAAATTAATTTTATAAACTTTTGAACCTTGATATACACACCAATCCCTATGTATTTAACTAGTCAAACAATATGGCAATACGACCGTCAGTAAAACGTAATGAGATGTTTCATCATTTCATGATTATCATTAGAATAAGACGGAAAATTGACTAGCGAGGACCAATACGCAGTGCATATATATGGAAAGCAAACTTAGATCTGCGACTTTTACTTCTTGTAGTCTCGCGTAAATTTTACTTGACAAGAAATGTAGGCTGAACAATCATTATGCGGTCACGAACATTAACTTATTTGGAACTTTCGTTAAGTAGATAAAAAATATTTAATTCCATAATAATTGAAAGTGTAGGCTGTGGTAGCAATTATTTAAATCAAGTTGGTGAACTTTATATTTACACCAATTTATTTGTATTTAACTAATCACTCAAAAGATCAAAATTACCATCGGTCACACTTACTGAAGCGTTTTGAGCTTCTATAATCATTATTATAACACAACGGCAAACTGAGTAGCGAGGATCAAACCGCAATTCATATATAAGGAAAGCAAGATATAGTTCAAGAATTGTTACAATTCATGATTATTTAATTGTACAACTATAAAAATTCATGTTCTTGACCTTATTGAAATTTGGCAGCCGAAGAGTTTGTCATGTAAAATATATGAGATGTTACAATATTCGAGTGTCGTATATTTAAGTTTCTTCTTACTATATATGCATTGCGATTTCATACTCGCTATTCAGTTTGTGGTCGTGCTCCAATGGAGATTATGGAAAGTAAACACGTGTCAGTATGCCTGACTTCAGGTTTCTTATATTAAATTTGCAAATTTGATTTAAACAATTTTTGTCACCACCGCTGCAATCAATTATTGTTTAATTTTTTACCTAATCATTTGCATACATATTTAAATATAAATGAGAAGACATTTGAAATTTTATTGAATGATTTCTTTTTCAAATTTATATTTGAGTTTATTCGATTGGAGTTTGTATCTGAATGTAACATTATAATATTTAAATGAATGTGGTTAATTTTGTGAAATAGAAAATTTGCCGTAATGTAAGTTAATAACAACGAAAAATTATAGATTTCCATGTGAATCTACGCCACTCTAATATTTAATTGGACTTCTGATCAATACGTAAAACTATTTAAAACTTAAAATTATTTTTTTAGAAAAAAATTGTCGATCCCAGTACGGACATGTTTGCTTCATTTGTCAATCTTAACGCCTGTAAGACGTACGAGATACAAGTTCAAACGTTATTGTCAACTGTCCCTGTCTCTACTGCCATATTTCCTATTTCAACATGTAAGATGAGTTTGTTTACTTTTTTGTTTGTTTCACAAATTTTGTTGTGTCTGTAATTTAACTCTAATAGTTTGGTTTCAGACGAAAAATAAAAATTTAGGTTCATGAGCTTGCCTATTGAGGTTAAAAAAGTGGTCAAATAGTTTAAATTAGCTCAATGAAACTCAGAGGAAATATTTATTGCGAAATAACGAAAAATATGAAATTTAGGATACCCATTATTTGGTATTTAAAAATTTTATCTAGTGTTATTTAGAAAATATAATATATATATATATATATATATATATATATATATATATATATATATATATATATATCGTTACAAGTTTCACCATTTTTTTAAATATGAGAAAAAGAACCGTAATCCATGGAATAACATTTATTAATAAATTTTATTTCTACCAGTATTTACAGCCATTATTCTGGATTCGTTAATATTTGCGGTTATCCAATCCCAACTGTACATTTTTCGTAACCAATTCTCTCTTAGCTATGCAAACATTGGTTGCGCAGGCGGTGATAACAATTACTATAATCAAGGTTACGGTCTTGATATAAGCATCTGACCCATTAATTACTTACATATGTCTGTATAAACTAGGAATTGTATAGTGTAGAAAAGGCTTATCCAGTAGACCGGTTTCGTCCTTATTGGGAATTCATCATGTACTGGCCAGAAGTTGCCGCGGTCAGGGCTCGAACCTGGGCTCGTCTGTTGGAGACGTGCCCAAGTTCGAGCTCTGTCTGTCTTTGTTTTGCGCAATTTAGACAACTTCTTTTGCGTAACGTCATGTGGTGTGTCATTACTGTCATTGTAAGTATGTCCGTAATTGAAGGGTGTGTCGTATTTTGCAAAACCTAGGATATTTTTGAAGGCCTATTAGATAGGTTTTTGTTCCAGTCCAATGTTATTTCCTTTAGAATTACTTTCTGCACATTTACGCATGGGTTTAGCTTATTAATTGCAATAGCTTCAATAGCCAGAAGAGTTTTTTACGTTTCTGCTTTGTACAGAACTGAAAAATTGTTACTACTCACAGTAAGTAGTACATGTTCGCAATTTGCTGATTTTTGTGCTGGAGCTGCATCCTTTTTTAATAGTTTTTGTGGAAGATGCTGATTTATTCTAGTTACAAGCCTCTTTTTGATCTGCCGATGTACTGGGCGTTGCAGGTGCATTGAAATTTGTGTAAAAATAAAGTTATTGATATCACAGAGGGGCTATCAATTTTATCAGTTCGCATAAGTTTTGTTTTGTTGAACGCAACTTTATAGATGGAAACTGTGCTTTAGTAGCTCGAACTACTTTCCTTTCGTATGAGATGAAGAACGGGAGATGAGGAAGGTACCATCTCAAGGATGGTTCACAAGGAATCAAGCTGGACTGGACAGTATATCTATTATTTCAGTAGTGTGGCAAAGTTGTTAAAAAGTAACCTGATAATTAGTTTGGGCACACGAATACACAGAATTTGTTCACCGAATAACATTGAATTAAAGCTAAATTTGCTTCGCGAAACGTTAAGAAAATAATCGCTATCCCGACTGGTTTAGCAAATCTAATTTGAGGCAACGTAACAAAATCGAAACCAATTTGGAGGAAAACAAGATTCTCCAGAGATTAGCGCTTAGTGTTCCATTTGGAGGTGATCTTCCGGCTGAGATCTTCAAAAGAAAAGTAGATCAATCGACTAAAACACAGTCTACATCAATAAAAGTTACAGTTGCGTTTAGCACAACAAAACTTATGCGAACTAATGGAAATGAGAACCTCTTTGTGACGTCAACGCCTGTATCTGTATACAAATTTAAATGTACCTCGGACGCTCAGTAAATCGGCAGATAAAAAAAGGCTTGAAATTAAAATAAATCAGCATCTTCCTCAAAAACTTTTAAAGAGAGGTGCAGCTCCTGCACAAAAACCAGCTATTGGCGAACATGCATTACTCAAAAGTCATGCTGTTCGTAGTAACAATTTTTTCAATTCGGCACAAGACAAAAATGGAAAAAAGCTTCTGGCTTTTTATAAGCTAAACCCCTGCTTAAATGTGCAAAAGGTAATTAAAAAATAAATTCTAACAGGCCTTCAAAAATATCCTATGTTCCGCAAAATAGGACACACTGACAATGCAAGTAATGACCACTACTTGGCGTTACGCAAAAGGAGTGGGCTAATTTGCGTAAAACAAAGACAGACATAGCTAAGAGGATATTGGTTACGATAAATGTGCAGTTGGGATTGATTGATAGAAAATATTAACGAATCCAGGCCAATCGACCAGACGGTCAGTTACCCGAATAGAGATAATTTAACTTAATCGCTTGTTTTAAATCAAATGGTGAATACAAGTCTGCAATTGTGCAATACACTTATGTTCTCTAGATGTAGCATTTAGGAAAATTATTAAATACAAAAATAGAAAGGACTAAGGAACATACAAATCTTTATGTATAAAAACCTGCAGCCATATTTATGCAAGCCGAAGATGCAGAAGAACAGGGGGTGATGCAGACAACTGATTGGTTGTTTCATTACTTTACACACTTCACATATGATTTTGTTATAAAATTGACCTGATTAAATTCATTTCTTTTAGATTATCATTATACATCGTTATATATATATATATATATATATATATATATATATATATATATATATATATATATAATTTATTACAGTTAAGCATGCACTTTATATTGGATTTTTAATTATTTTAACGGCAATATATTAATGTCAGTGGATATATATCTACAAAATCTTGATTTTTTAAAAAGTTAAAATGCTTCGTCATTTTCAAAGTGTATAGGTGAAATAGGAACCGTAACATTTTGCGAAAATAAAATGAAGACACTGGATACTGGGAAACCTCCGTGGTCGAAAAAAATTTCTTAAGAAAGGGTGTTATTTTGTGATTTTAAGAAGAAGTAGAAAACAGAATAGGCTAAAATGAAGGCTTCCATATCATGGTAGCGTTTTGAATGGTGTCATACATTTTTATTTTAATAATCATGAATATGCACTTTGTTCCATGTAAGCGAAATAAGTATAAACTGCGACGAATATGTTGGACATCGCACAACAAGTTCTACAATGGCAACATTGTTCAAATAGTACAAACAACTTCGAAGAAGGTGATAGAGCAAGAAAGCATTCTGTCTCTCACATTCTACAATATACTTCTTTAAAAAAGCATGACGTTTTTTTTAACTTCAGATTTGTATTTTGCGATCAATCCTAATGTCTTTGGGCTCCTCTTAGTATAAAATATAATACAATTACTAAATCTAAACATATAAATTATTAACTTGTACGGACTAAAATATCGGAGTCTATCTTTTCTCCCAGATAATGTTTGGACCGACGTTAAAATTTAATTCGATCGAATGCTCGTGAATTGGATCGGACAATTCAATTTTTCGCACGTTCTTTATGCCGTACGCCACAATTATCTATAATGGTGCTTATTTGAACATTTATAATTATAATAAACTAACAGAATCGATGACCTTTTAATATATAACTATGCCGGTTTGTTTTTATTTATATTTTTTTCCATGGCAAATGGTCCTCCGAAAAGAAAAATATATTTAAAACAAAAATAACAGTGCACAGCATAAATCAGATCATCGTATTAGAGTAACAGAAGTAGTTAGTCCCTAAATTTAACATTTCTGTTAAAAAAGCTATCGATCGTGAATAAATCCATATTAACCTCTCTAATGAGTCCTGTTCAAATTTAACTTGATCCAATTAGGTTATTAATTCAACCTTTGTGTTCCTGCAACTATTTTAATTTGAATCTCTTGTATTGGCTTGCTGTGTTGAATCTTTCATTCTAAAAATTATGTCTTTTAACGTAAATGAGAATAATATTGCACAAAGCATCTCGCTGAATTTTAAATTTGACAGAGGAACAGATATACATATATAGAATCTTCAATTGGACTTTATTTCCCTTTTGTTACAGCGTTATCTATTCAAATGCGTTTTTAATGGAGGACGGTATGTTGAACGAGCCCTGTGTAAAATTTAAGCTGAAATTGCAAAAACAGTAGTGATCATAAATTAACGCTTCTCATTTTATGCAATTTATTGAATTTATCAAATTGTATATCCACATGAAAACTGTTTTCAACTAAAAATAAAATATTTCATAAAAAAAGAAAACATCAGCTTTAAAATTTCGGAGACTTTACTTTCGATAATGCATATAAAATATATATGACCATTATGACCAGTGCCAATATATGTGTTCCATAAAATGCTATTAGAAAATCATCATTGAGGCATATTCAAATATCTAAAAAAGGTGCAAATGAAAATAACCTCAAGTTGTCAAATAAATGTAGCTCAATATCTAGTCAAATAAGAGTTAAAGTGTTTCATAATAAAGACACTGTGCGTAATATTGTGACATATACTTCGTCGCGGAGAACTCGGATATATAAATTTCTTTAAAACAAGTTTGTGAGCGTGCTATTACAACCATTGTTATTGTTTTTGACCAGTCGCATAACATAGAAAATCTACCGTCAATCACAGGTTCTCTCAAGTTTCGACCTCATATGAGAACGATGGAAAATCGCCCAGTGGGATTTAAATCGAAATTCGTTTAGAGGAATTCAAAATTATTTCTGAAATTATCTCCACTTTTATTCTGGTATATCTCATTTTGCTTTCCTTATGCATGAATAACTGTTGGATTTTCATTAATCAGTTTGCTGCTATGCTATAATGATGAACGTAGTAGGTAAAAATGCGTGAGTAATTCAAACTAACAGAAGTTTTGCTTTGTTTTACGACCGGTTACATACAATAGAACTTGTCGTTATATGCAAGTTTGAATTAGGTATTGCGTACTTTGTAGAAGGGAAGCTGAAATAGGACCATAAAAATATCTCAAAGTCATCATAAACGAAAAGTTTAATCGCATGATAAAATGCACTTGGTGAAGAAATTAATAGAAATGTATATTGGTTTTTAACGAAATAGTTTTGGATACCAGAAACAAAGAAGCGCTACATATAATAAAATATAATAATATTATTAGTGCTAAGAAATTACAATATTCCATGTCATTTTACGAATAAATATTTATTTTCTTTAAGTAAAAATTTTTTTTGCGAAACTGGATTAATCGAAATTAACTGATCTGCGTTTTGACTAACGCAGTTATTATTCCGGTAGTTTTATTTTATTTAAGAAAATATTTTGGCTGCCTTTATCGGTAGACTTCTTCAATTGTTAATCAAAATGCATACCAGTTAAATATTTATGTTACCTTGTTTGTATTTCACGCACTGTTGGAAATGTATACACATGTATACAGGTATGAATAGTAATGAAAACAATATAGAAATCGATTATTTTTCTTCATTTGAACAGTACCTGTAAGTGTAACTGGAGTATTCGCGACAGCAATGCCGAATTCATCATCCATTCTCGTCGGATGGTCTGTTCCATCTGACCTTGATCAGATAACCTGCCCACATCATTATGAATTGACATACTACATTGATGAGCTATTTCCATTCGTTATTACTTTTCCAGGAGTCACCAGCTTGGCCTCAAATTGTAAGTCACATAACATTTATTGTCATTCACTGTAAGTAATATTGAATTGATATATTCTAATGTTGAGTAGAATAAAAAGATGCGAATTTATCTGGCGACTCAGTTTAGGTGAAATCAAGATATTTTCTACCATAACCATATGGATGTGACATACTAAGATAGAACAAAAGGTGAAAATTCCATCTTCGAACCACGCCACAACTCCATAATATATTAATATATTAAAACAAGGGCTGCTGCACGCTCCAATCTTAAATTCAAATCAAAGCAGAACTAGTTTTTATATAATACACATTATATTTTCTTAAGAAAAAAAAATCTCGAAATATATATATATATATATATATATATATATATATATATATATATATATATATATAAGAAACTTTACGGTATTTGTTTCGTTTATATATATATTGTTATTATAAAAGGTGTTTCATCAAATATTTTAGCTCCGTCTTTTATGGTTCTCGTCAAGTGCTTCCAAGACTTTCTATGGGAAAGACTTGAATTGGGGCATGTTTGCCTTAATCCAATGGATTCATCTGCCGTGTCACCCCTGTCACACATTTCAAGCAACATTCAGAGATATGAAATCTTTATTTGTCAGCCTTTGTTTCATGTGTAGACTATTTGGGGTCACATTTGCCTAAACAATCTAACAGGTCATCGAATTGTGGTTTTTGTAGACCGGATATCAAGCCAATTAGCCAAGTGAAATTAAGTTAAACATTTAATCTCGGATTTACAGGGAATATATGTTGTCAAGGTAAACTAATATTTGAATGCGGTAGCAAATGCATTTCCTAAAGCTGACCAGTTTCGTCCTAAATGCGAAATCGTCAAGTACTTGATGGTCTAACCACGACTTGTGCTCCAACCGGGACACATCTGTTTTAAAATTACGCACTTAGGTACTGCGCTGACTGCTCATGAAGTAAATGCACCTTTAAGTTATATATCAACTTATGATATGATTTGCCTTTCAGTAAGTTGGAGCATATTTGGCCTCACTCTTGAACTAAAGATCTGACTTTCAAATAAGTTTCACCTTAAGGCAAGCCTATCAAAACCATTAGTACGTTTACAACTGAAAATAATGTTTAGTTCAAGATATGATTGGCAAAGTGGCTAGTTGCAAGATTCGGAAGCAAATTTAACTTGAATCAAGCCCCGTTTTCAGCTCTGGTCGTGGTAATTATGAAATGTATTTCATGAATAACCAATAGGAATATATTAATTCTTCAAGTTGATTTACCTTTGAGCTTTATGCAATGTTTAGTATATATCTACAACCAAACTCCTGCAATGATAGATCAATGTAATATGACTTCCTCAGGTGACATGTTGATTGTTCTGTACTGTTCTGTCAAAATTATGTCAAATGGGCTTCAACAAAGACAAAGAATGATTAAAAACGTAAATTGGCTAATATATGCAAATGCAAGAGTTGTGCGGTTTGAGAGATGTGGACAATTAGCTGCAAGACCACATAAGAAAAAGACCTTGTTACGGTATGCGATCGCTGCAATTTAACAAACTATTTGACGAGTTCCCAATAAGGATGAAACTGGCCTACTTGATGAATTGCATTTGCTAATTTTTGAAATTGTTAGTTTATATTGCCGAAAAAGAAAAAGAAATCCTTGGCTTGTAACTACATCATCCAGTGGCATAGCTTCAGTTTTATAATGACATGTAAAGGATAGCTAGTAAAAAGTGGGTAGAATGTAGTGCGAAGTTTGCAACCGCTAGTAAAACCGATAATCCAAGCATAGCTTATTGTATAACTGACTGTTGCGTATAGAGCACGCGATACCAGACGCATTGGGTGTATCAAAGTCACCCAATCAAATGTACCGCAATTAGGGCTCCAGTCAGGAAAATCTACCAATTATTTTCGATATCCTAATAAGAACACAATTATTATTTTTGATAAATTTACTTTGCTACCATATAAATTTTGTTTTTTTTGCTCAAGTTTCTACAAATGAACATCTCTGTATATATAAATTGAAAGACAAACAAGATAGAAAAATGTAAGCATGGAGACGGTGTTAAATATATGTTAATTAACAATGAATTGCGTGCGTCACATCCAATTCAAGCTCAATGCTTGAAAATGCCTCTATTGCTTTTATAAATCCGGTCTCAATTTGTTTATCCATAAAGCTCCCTTTTGTTATTGCATTTAGCAATTATTTTAACATAAGTCTGAACTTTCAACGATGTCTTGCGCAATTGCAGACATGTACTCACCATTTTATTTAAAACAGGCGTTTAAGTTGCAATGTTCCCTCTTTCGAGTAATTAACCGTCTGGACGATCGGCCTTCGTGAGTTGATCGAAAAATTGCGCATTTGGAAATAATATTTGATGTCAACATTACTGAAGTGTCTACTAGATTGCTGGTAACGGAAAGTTTTTTTACCTTAAACTACACTCGTAATTAAGATGCATTATATAACGCCCCTCAACTTTCTTTTATGCTATTAGGGAAATTGCATCCCCCTTAAATTGAAGTTAGCTACATAGGAAGCAGAAGAATCATGTTCAGGCATTGAGCTGGAACGCGAGGTGATGCACGTAATTGATTGGTTATTCCCTTAATTCATAATCTCTCTACGATTACATTATTCTACATTGTTTCGCCTTTTAGTTTATATATAAAGAGATGTTCATTTATAGACATTTAAGAAGAAAATGAGAAAAAAACGGTTCTTGTATCTGATAAAATTTCTCTTTATTTTTTCACTTGGAAAGGGTACTAGAAATTATATTAAGGCTCGCATTCCAAACGAATATATACATATAGGCTTTCATTGCCTTTAGATGACGAAAGTGTTTCCCCAAAATTTGTCTAATAAATTGTAGAAGCAGAATCAGTCTCAAATTTGTTTCTGGATTACAGTATTTCACACATAATGTACAACAAGAATGCAAAATAACTAAGATAAGTCTAACACCCAAGAATCAGAATAAGCTCAAATTTATGACGCTCGCAATCTGTAGAAATTGCTAAATATAGTAATGAATTTATACAAACGAAAGTGTCTATTCTAGGAAAATTTCCTAATTAATGAAGTTGAAGTCCATTCGTTTCTTTATAATATAAAAACTAAAATATTTGAATATTACACTGAATATGCATATGTAGAAATAAAGGTGTTCCTAAGAAGATGCGCTATAAAGTGTACCTTAACGAGCATCGTGTTATATATATATATATATATATATATATATATATATATATATAAGAAATAAGGAAAAATGACTTCATATATAAGTATTATTTCAATTAATTTAACTATAATGCAGCAGATACTGTTAGACTAGAGGCAATCAAATGAGATGTCATGGTTCGAGGAGTACTATGGCGTGGTTCTATTAGGTGCTCAGTAGTTATATGTTCTTGCTCGCAGAGTCTGATCACACTTGATATTTTGATTTATATTTGGCTTTCTGAGTAACAGTATATATAAATCTGAC
Source organism: Eudiplozoon nipponicum (assembly GCA_029291075.1). Lineage (NCBI taxonomy): Eukaryota > Metazoa > Platyhelminthes > Monogenea > Mazocraeidea > Diplozoidae > Eudiplozoon > Eudiplozoon nipponicum. The sequence continues at coordinate 21,947 of JAQBSW010002600.1, forward strand.
TGGAAACTTAAGGCAATTTCAACAAATAGAAACAGCAGAACATCATGTAATTAATTATTTAGTGATTATTGTTGCCTCATGAGTAGAATTGAGCACTATTCTTTAAATCTACAATGTATATTGTATAGTGAAATTAGGAACAATTTGTATAATATTTGGATCCAAGTTGAACTAAGGTATTACTTCTTCACAATGACTGTTTTATATAAAGTATTTAAGTCAACAAAAAGAAATTGTAAAACACACAAACAATGGCAGTTAACTTGAATATTCTCCAACTGTGATAAAATTCAAATAGTCCTGGAATGGTTCGCTCAAAGTGTCACGGTAAACAAACTATTTAAGACGAGAAATGAACTAGATAATTAGGAGATATAAGTAGATGCAATCTTATATATTCACTTTTTAAACACACCAATTGATCTAATAAATCGAATTAAATTTATCATCAGTATATGAAGTAAATTACAATATATTACACACGACCTTAAAAAATACATATACCTCGCTAATAATCTATTAAAAGATGTTTTTAGGATTTAAATAGATCTCACTAAGCTTCACTATCAGCAACTATTGTAGATTTTTGTATATAAATAGCATATATCTACAAATATAAACAGATATAACGTCATAAGTGTAAAAAAGACTAAGAAAATTCTCAATTGTGTTGGTACTTCTATAACTCCATTCCTGGATTGATCTGTCAGGTAGAACATTCAGCGTTGGGACCTGGGTCTTGCTTATAAAAAAACAGAAAATTAAAAAAAATATTAAACCAAATATGAAAGTTATCAAAAAATAATTTTGGCAAAGAGAACTGTATGCTTTCAACGTACCCTGAAAAGTGAGTTTTTTTAACTTTAACTGGCAAAATCTCAATATCGATTAAAATTGGAAAGTTTCATGGCTATGGATTTGGAAAAATAGACCAGGGAAGTAAAAAAATGTTATCTTGTAAAATTGTAATGAGAAATTTAATTAGAAGTGTTATTTATAGATACAACACTTTGAGTCATTTGATAACACATGGAACGTGATGTTGTATTAAAATATAGATTTAACATCAACACAGAAAATAATCAAATTAAGTTTACTATACTTGATGCATTATTTGTAAGAATGCATTTGCTTTTGGAATCATTCATTAAAACACGCATTTCGCTACCGTATAAAGTTTAGGAACAAATTAGACTTTATTAAAATTCCACTATTTGTCAGTAATTTATATCGTCCCTTCCACTCTAGTAATGCGCAGTTGAATTCTGGTTTTCTTTTGGATTCGTTATACGGAATCCAACAATGCTAACAGTAACCATTTTGAGTAGGCGAGGCAAATTGCCGTCTAATTACGTGGCTCTTGTTTCACCCATCAGGGTGTTCGCATCAATTTCACGCCGAATATATCGACGTCCCGTTTTAAAATCATTTTTTTACCGGAAAGCACATCCCACAAACTTATTAAAAGCATATATTCTAATTAATCAGTTAATTTATTAATTTGGCCAACTATTCTACGAACCCTTTATTTTAAGAAAGATGAAATAGCAATAATTTTACTCTTCACAAATTCCTGATTATGCCTCGTCACACATAAGTTTTCTTCTAAAACACGTCCTGCAATTGAAACATTTACAGACTAATTCTTTATTTACTTTGCCTCTAGCATTGTCCAATTACCTTTTACTTTTGAAATATGCGCTTGCACAGTGGAATAATTTAACAGTTTAAACTGCTTCAGATAAAGCCATTGGCGCATTTTCGAAAGAAAGTTTAGCCTCGAAAACACTTATCTGCGCACATCCGACTTCCAGTTGCATTAAAATTACTCGCTGTGTCACAAATTATGCATTTATTCATCGAGCACTGTTGAAAAACCTGAATGGACCAAGATATTTCTCTTTTATACTTGAATATTATGATTCATTCTGCAAATGTCGCTGCCGGAATAAGTCGACTAAACTTTTTTCTTGTTTTTTTTAGATTTGAAAGGAATAGTGATAAACGATCTTCGACCTACTACATTATATTACGTAAGCGTAATAGTCTACTCGAGAGGACTGCGAAGTGCGATTAAAAACACAACAACTGTGAATACTGGAAGTTCAGAAATTTGTTAGTAAAATAAAATTAAAAGTTAATCTTTATCATTTCAACGTCGTAGGAAGTTATTTTTTCTGCTTTTTACACCAAGGAGTTTTATAAATAATCTTGTAGTTCAGTAAAATATTGTTTATAAGAACCTTTGAATATTTAACTGCACTAATGAAAAACTTGATTAAATATACTTTGGTTAAAAGCTCAATTAAATTTATTTAAATCCAGTCTGAGGGCTTGCAGTAAACACTAATCCCAGAGATTATAGTCGCATATATAATTTTGCTTTCCATATGTATGCAATGCGGTTTGTTCATGGATAATCAGTTTGGTGTCGTACTCTGATGATGATCATAGAAGGTCGAAACACATCATTGCGTGCGACTAGCGGTAGGTTTGTTACGTAAATCGACGACTGGTTAAATTCAATGGGATTGGTGATTACTTCAAGTTTGCAAACTTGATTTAAAGAATTGTTACTACCATACGCGAAATCCATTATTGTTTAATTGTATTGCTCATTTAAATTTGCCTAAATTTTTAGAATATGCGAGGAATTTTTCTTATACTTAATGATTATAAAAAAAATAAATCTATTCATTTATAAAAAATTTCTTTAAGTATATTTGGTTGCCAGTAAGCACGAAACGAATGTGCATGAGATTAAACTTTCCGTTCATGCTGACTTCGGTTTATCCTTCTGGTCACAACTGAACTAATTTGTTACTAGGTTCGCAACACCTAATACATACTTGCATATATATTAGTTCTCCGCAACAAACAGTATTTAATTCTTGTTACTTGTTTACCTAAAACAACATATTACTTGTGATTCCTCAAATTCATTATTTCGGCGTTTAGGACGCAACAAATTGTTTTCGTCTATTTTGCAGACAGATGTGACGATCTATGGCACAGATCTTTTCTTGAACGATAGTTCTGAAACGAAATGAAATCGTATTAATTTCCATTTTTAAACTGCAGTAATTTTCCAATTTTAAAAAAAAATTACGTCGATAAATTTTTAACGCAGACTATACAATACCTCCTCACCCTAGATTGCTTAAGGCCATTCACTCGTAAAAGTTCTCCTTCAATCTTGCTTTGTGTCACATTCTTTGAAGCAGAAGACCCGAAATTTTGGAAATAAACATAAAGCTATTTCAATTACAACTAATAGATACTTAACAGACATGATAACGACAGCCGAAATGTATTGAAAAAAGAAAACTAGTGGTATCATTACTGCGCTAGTCAAAACGTAGTTTTGGAAATAGTTAACCTGTCGAAATGTTTCCCGTGTCGGTTGAATAATGCTTGTATTACATCAAACTTAATGATCCTAGCTCTGCAAAATGGACTATATAAAGAACCAGATAATACACCTGAGTTGACTGGATTTCCAGATATTTTTCAGAGCAAAAATGGAACTCGATGCATAATCATCATCAGTCCTTAGCTAAATAAACAAACGAAGTTCGTAAATGATTTGATATAATTTGGTGAATTTTTTTGTTCAGATGCGTCGGCATTTATGTGTGCCTTAGCTTGAGGGGTTTAATTTAAAAAAATGTTCCTTTTTTATCTGTATAGAGTATACCTGTTTACAAGAAATTTGTATCTCAATACACGATTTATTTGTAAAACTGAATTAGGTGAAAAATCGTCTATTTGATCACATTTAGACATATCTATAAATATCCTATAATTTAAGTGGTACTTGCAAAACTCATTCGAAATAAGTGAACACACAAAGTGTTTTTGTAAAGATTGAAGGGTTCTTCTATTGTCTCCCGTATAATAGGCCACATCAAAACGTTAATTTACGAAATTTTATTACTTATTTTAAAATTCTTAAATTCATCAAATCAATAAAATCTGTACATTTTTTAAAATTTTAAATAAACAATGAATTAAATAAATTGTAGCATAAAATGAAGGCGATTCATTAATCCTGGGAAACAGATTCGCTCAATTTCAAATCAAATTGGTTTAACCAATTTGAGTAGGCATGTAAAATATCATACAATATCAAAGGTAAATTTTTTTTTGAACGTTGAACTGAATAGGAAGCAATAACGAGCGATGACAAACTGTTCGACTTGATAGAAAAGTAATTAATCTTCTAGGTAAAACCGATAAAAGCTAATAAGGAAGGTAAAACTTTAAGGTAAATGTAGAAATTTTTTATTGTCAAACTACTGGTAGCATACATATTGGACATGTATATTCCCAGTTGCCGAATTTAGCTAACGTGTTTGAAAATATATCCCTTATTGATGGAAGACAAATCATTGAAAACGAGGACTACTAAAGTTTATACTACACCAATAACTACTACTAATACTACTACAATTAAGTCTTCTTCCAATACTACTATTATTACTATTTCTTCTAATATTACAATTACTATTATTACTACTGCTATTACTACTACCAATAATACTCATTTTAATAAAATTATTACTACTAATATTATAACATCTACTGCTACTACTAATACCACTGATTCTGCTCTTCATGTGACCCATTATTAACAATGATTATAATAATAGTATTATTGATAATAACAGCAATAATAAAAGTAATTTGAATAATAATTATTCCATGATGATCCTGTTAATGATAAGTGTTGTAGCATTAACTGTTTAAATCTCAATTAATTAATTATTTAAAAATAATCCTTAACAAATTCAAGGAAAATGTCTTAATCTAAAAAAGCAGATATTTTTTTCCATAATATTTAAATATTTTGTTTGTTCATTAAGTAAATAGCTAAAGTTATATTTTTTAGACCTTTTAAATATTTGAATGCAATCTGAACTCGTAAGAAATTTTGATAAACCTAGAACATTTTATTAACAAAATGACCATATAATTTAAAATGTGTTTTACCATTTAGTAAATAAAATTTATACATATAGGAACTACATTTTATAAACATTACATTAAATATAATGCTGGAAATGATACTTAATAAATTCTGAGCAGATGCATTATTTTGTGTCATGAAAACGAGTAAAAGTTAATTTTTTTTCTTTTCTCTGTATTAGCGAATCCCCTTGCAACATGTAAGTTTTTCATTAAATTTATTTATAGAATGTTGAATACTTCAATTTTCCTTCATGTCGATTTTGTAGTCGTTAGTCTTTCTACAGAAATTTTTCTATAGCTAATGTATACTATTGCTCAAATGTTTAATTTTAGCGGGATTATTACAAATTTTGTTCGCTGGGTTGATTACTCAAGGAAAAAAACCAATTTCTTGGCAGAAAACGTTTTCAACAATAGGTCAGAAGCAAACAACAGCATTGTCATTTGGACTTTGTCAGGCGGTATGCTAGTTTCATAAACGTTTTGCAATTTGTTTTGCATTAATTTAAGTCTTAATTCAAAATATTTCTGTATTTCTTATTTTATCCTTTAATATATTTCGACTGCGCTTCTAAGGAAATCACTTTAGCATGTTGTTATTATTTTGAGTTCAATGACCAATTATTTTTTGATTTTGTCGCTCTGCCGTTGTATATGTATTCTTTTTAAATATTTATAATATTGGCTTATTTTCGACATACACTGGAATATTTCGAGTTGAGTGAAGGATAATTTGTTTTCACTATTGAAAATTTGCTTCTCATTTATAGCTGTTTTAGTCGATGAAAAATAGAAAAAAGTAAAAAACTGGTGCTTGTGTGTCTAGTATATACTTTTAATAAAATCATCTACCCCGTGCAATTTTTTAAATCACGTTTGCAATCTTGAGATTTACACCAAACTCATTATACACAGACACACACACACACACACACACATATATATATATATATATATATATATATATATATATATATATATATATATATATAAATTATTACCACAACCCACAAAATCAATGGATTTGTCTAATATAACTAATAAATTCAATTTCCCTTTTCTACCTAGATTTGGCTCAGGGTTTCTCCAACATATATAAGACGACAATTCTTGCATTCTATTTCAAACATTTATGATTTAAATAAGGGTTATTGTTTTCTGTTTGAATAGAAATTGACTGATCAGGACACTGATAATGGTTTTAATTTTGTTGTCCTGCAATAATACCTCTGGCCTATGATCCTTCGTCCTTCTCTTAAATTTTATGTAACACAAAATAGATTTAAATTTTTTATAACATTCTTCTTTTTCTTTTAACTTGTCCGTGTAACAATTATAATTGAATATTTCTTACATTCCACCTAAATCCTATTCTCTAGTTTCTAGCCATTCCTAATTAACTCAACATCAAATAATTTTAATTCACAGGATTACCCAATTTCAGTCGTTAATTGGAGTTTGCATATTTAATGGATTAGTTGGAAAAATTTTCCATAGTTTCATCAGCATGGTTTGTATCTCTAATTTACCAAACAGGAACAGTAGATACAATTGGAACTCCACGGGTGTCGTATTCTCATAATTTTTTAACAAGTGCATAGAGGTTTTGCTATCATAAATGAAAAATTCTGTCTCAATAGGAAAGCTCTAATATGTTTAGAAAATAATTTCACAAATAAATAAGAAGACGGAGTAAACATATTTATCCTACTCATAAAATGCTTAATTATCACTTTACTTGGTTTTAATAATAGGTGGTGTTAGGATAGGAAACGTTGAATACAATTAAAAAACTTCTGGCACCTGTATGTTTTAAACATGAATAAACAAACTAAACTCGCTAAAATATCACCCTCATCTAGCGCACATTTATCGACAGGTTACACCGAATGCCTATAAATTATTAATGCATGATCTATGAGGTAGGTGTATTTTATTATTAAATAAATTATATAGTGATAGAATTGCCTTTAGAAGAGTGTTGTACATTAAAAATTTCAATGAGCACCTAGTATGCGCATTTTTACTGAATAATAAAATCTGGGCGCAACTTCACCTCTTGTATTAGCATTTTACCAGGTTCATTGTCCAATTTCTTTCTATTCCTATTATTATTGATCAATAATTTTAATTGACCAAATAACCTATATGTCGTAGGGCCATGGTTTTACCAAATTCCAGTTACCGTTGAAAAGTAAAATCAATAGCATTCAAATACAAATTCGGAACCGCTTTGAGAAATTTAATAATTATGAGCATTAAAGGTCTTAACTAAAATTAAAAAATAACCAATATCAACATCAGTGACTTTAGTCATTTTTACTTTGGTGAAACCATGCGCCCAAACAAGGTAGGAAAATGGGAACACAGAACTGTTTGTAAGTATTGAAATTTTCATAGATGCGATTACATTCGTGATCCAGTTATGCATTTGTAACAATATGATGAGATTGATTTGGGAATCTATCAAAATTAAATCAGGGGTTGGTACAACGAATGTAACAGCCATGTAGATATCATTATGTTCCAGTAAAATACTAAGAATATTGATTAATATAACCTTATTAGTAAGCTGATACATTTTCTACTGCTTAATCAATTATTTAAGTATCCTCCGGTGAAAATTTCATTCTTAAATAATTATTATATTTCAACTATTATTTTGAGGCTCTTATTGAATTAAACACAGATTAAAAGAGGTTTATTTATTTTATATATTAATTCAGATTTTAAAAATATTCATTTATTACTTCATCATTAATCTTGGTATGATGATGTCACTTTTTCAAATTTCTTTTTCCACACTCCAGTACCACCAATGTCATTCTTGATTTCATCATGGCAAATTAGAAGAATAAATTAATGAAAAATTAATATCCAGCCCTTTTATTTTACAAGATAAAAAATTTGATGCTAACGTACACAATCGCACGTGATTTGCGCTTGCTTAATGAAATGTCGGTACACATTATGAAATTGCACAGGTATTACCATAAACGAAACAGTGTAAACGAAATATCTTAATTGGCATATTATAATTATTGAAATTCAGGTTGCGATCTTAATATAAACAACAATCCTATTATACACATTTATATATGTATATATGTATATATATATATATATATATATATATATATATATATGTGTCAAAATAAGCTAGGCATAGCATAATATAGAAAAATAATTCATCCTGTGGACTGGTTTCGTCCTTATTGGCAACAATTCAAGAGCTGCACCGAATCTGCCGCGAACAAGGCTCGAATCTGGGCCCATCTGCTTCGGAATTTATGGCACTTATCATCGATCTGCCCTGCCAATGAATGTTTACTTGGTTTATTTGTTTGTCTTTATATTTTTTCGATCAACTTAGCATCGTTTTACCATGGGTGTATTTTTTACTTTGTTTCTATCACTATCCATTGAGTTCGTCCTTTATTAAGTTATTTAAAAAAAGACTATAACAGTAGATATGCACGTGGAAAGAATTAGGAAATATTCAGCTCCTGCAATTTTTGGGTGTTTGGTGGCAAAATTTTATGTTATTATATTTAACTGAATACTTAACGGTAATGGATACACATACGTATGCTATTCGTGCCTACCTTGGAAACTAAAATAATATATTATGAGGTTACCAGTAATAAATATGAATGAAAAGCGTAAATTAATTTAACACTTGCTGTATTAATTTGAATTAATTTTTTGGAATGACGTGGATATTTTAAGTTATTCGGGTGGGTGAAAAGATTTTTGCTTAAATCTATAATTAAAAACGATCATATTCGTCAAACACTGTTCATGTAATTATGCACTATTTAGTATCGCAATGATTTATTTATTTATTTTAATTTAATGCTTTGGGCTGAAACTGGTAAAATGTGCAGTTAACATGTCTTTAAGGGAAAATATACGGCCTTTAAGTGACTGTCCATTAAGGTACAAGCAATGACCTAATTGTTGGAGTGTGTTTAAAAGTAAGAATTGTTAGTTTGATGATTAACAGCAGTCTACTTTAAATTAGACCACTTGATCCTAGATGCAAGCAGCACAATATTAACAAGAAGTTACAAACTGAGACAATTTAACTGGTGATTAAATAATATTGTTTACTTCTTGTTAGTAATTTGCGACAAAACTGATATTACAATAGACGGCGAGATGCCGAATTGTGATGCAGCCTCTTTTGAGCGCTAAAGTTTTCATAATCTCTGGGATTGTAAAGGAATTAGCGGGAAAATGTGCGCAAGATATTCAGTTATTTCTCTTTAATTGTAAATTGGAACGTACGGTATTGAAAACAGAAAATTTCTTTAAAATGGCCAAATTATAGCCTTGTCCATACAAGGAGATAGTAAAAAATGAAAGCGTAATTCTAAGGAATTTAAACTAAAAACAAGAACATTAAAATCAATAACTTCGCATGCTAATAAAGCAGTGTAGGTTGCCTGAGAGACACACAGCACGGAGTTCCACGCGCAAAACACATAACGGGCCTATTTCAAAATGAAAATCGGTGATTGATGCTACGAATTTATCTGCCCATAGAAACCATTTGAGCGCCGTATTATTATTATGAAGGTTCGAATAGAGTTCTGCTTTTTGCTCATTTTCCGCTAGCATAAACCGGTCAGTCCTGACTCCAGCATTATGCGGTCACTAACTAAAATGGACAGTTTTGGTTTTTGGCTGAAGAACTGAACAACTACATTGTCAAAATTGATATAAATCAACATATAAAGTAAATTGAAACATACCCCCTTTTATCGTTTTAGCCTGGCAAAAGTAAAACAACGACGAATTGTCTTTCCAAATAGAAGAATGTTATAAATGACAAAAAATGGGCTTTTTTCAAACTAATCTTTACGTAAAGTTAAATACTGTTTGTTAAGAAGAACTAATATATAAGCAAGTATGCATTAGTTGTTGCGAACCTAGTAACAAATTAGTTCAGATTTGACCAGAAGGATAAACCAAAGGCAGCATGAACGGAAAGTATAATCCCATGCACATTCGTTTCGTGCTTACTGGCGACTCATCAGTAGGAGCCGGTATTACGCCCTTTAACCACTATATATTTGGTTGAAAAATGTGGAATAATAGGACGGTACAATCTCCTAGACGAATGTGTAAACCTGCAATATTGAAGCTAACATCATATAAAGTCTACGAAAATGAGACTTCAACGCTAACTCACACTATATAATATATATAGCGAGTCTGTAAAGGATACTAACACTATGGATATTGTGTTAGTAACCGATACCAACATTATTGTACCGAAAAGGAACATGGTACTTACACTATGGTTTCCGAGTCTGTACATGATACCAACTTGATGGATATCAATTTACGTATCCTTAGTTTAATACTACTTACTTTAAGTGAAGCAGCCCACGAACATGTTTGCCACTGCCTAATATCCTCTGGTGTTTTAGACTTGCAGAAGCAATTGACCATTTTAAAACCAAAATTAAAGAAAATTTTGCAAAAACTCGAAGATTAACCATGCCAGAATTTTGTCACTCAATGGCAATTAATATATGAATATTGATGTAAAAACGATATTATATCACATAATCTTAATATACATCATTATCATATTGATATACTGATGTTCTGAAATCAGAATGCGAAATAAATCATTTCTCAATTCCTCGAATAGACGTGGGCTTTAGAAAGAATAGCATAATTAACGTTAGATATATTGCGCTGTTCAATATTGTTCATATTTCTGTAAGCATGTTTGCGAAATTCATCAAGTATTCACTAAAGCCACGGGGAACTAGATTCTTTTCAGCTGATTTTGTTACGCGATTTTTATACAACTTACTATTTATTGGCTTAAGAACAGTTTAGATACGCTACTTTTGAATTCTGGTAACAAAAATCACGAAATATTTATTGAGAGTGATTGGAGGCACATAAGAACTTTGTCAGTTTTTTTGTGGTTAACCACTATTTGTCGTAATTCTCTTTGGAAATAATGTCAGAAATAATGAATCCTGCATATAATACACACGGGTTAGTTCAAATTTAATGTCGTCTAACTCCTGAAGATTTTCCGCCTGGAAAACTATTCGATCTTGGCTATGCAGACGATATCGTACTATTATTCGAAAATCGAGATGCTGCCCAGTCCAGCTTGAATAGATTATCAGACGTTGTTCCGTCTTTCGGTATGAAATTCGCACCCTCTAAATGTAAGTTACTTTTACAGGATCACCAAAAGCTCACTCCAACGCTGCGACTGCAGAATAAAGATCTAGACATAGTTGACAGTTTTACATTTATTGGGAGCTCTATCAATATCTTAGGTAACATTTCGCAAAAGCTAGCGTAGCTTTCTCGAACCTTCGTCATTTTTGGAGCAAAGGCGAGTATTTAAGTCTGTCTTAAAGGTCGTGTTTACAAAGATTCTTTACGCACAGTTTTGCTATACGCTTGTGACACTTGGCCTCTTATAGTTAAAGATTTTAGATGCTTACAGGCATTCGGCCATCGGTGTTTGAGAAGTATAGCACATGTTGGTTACCAACAACGAATAACTAACGTTGACAGCCGCAGACGTATTTTTGGATCTACCAATAAGTGCTCTTCGTTAGAAAAACAAATAAGGCTCCATCAACCACGTTGACTTGGTCACGTTTTGCGTATGCCCTCAATTCGATTGCCCAGTAGAGCTTTGTTCTCTCACCCAGCACAAGAGTTTCGTAAGAAACAAGGTGGGTAGATTTTGACATGACAGAAACAGCTGAAGTAACTTACATTCAAATTAGGTAGTATAGGACCCACTCGTCTGTCAGGATTGGTTCCACGTGTGCATCATAATTCTTGGTTAGAAATCCTTATCGATATGGCATGAAATCGAGCTCAATGACGATCTTGATGCAGATGTATAGTAGAAGTGTCTTCGTAACATTTTATTCTTAGAAGGGCCAAATTAGCTGCGAGGTGTAGTTTGTTAATGCTGTTATACAGTGAAAGCCGCAAGGAAGCTGTATTGCTGATGTTGCCCTGCCCCAATGCTAACAATCATAATGGTATTGTGGAGAGGTTTAGTTTGCCACTTTTCTGTGAGTTATTCTGATAAATTTACTCAGAGTAACTAGGTTTTCTTTCTCTCTCTCTCTGTCGTTTTCTCTCTCGTAAATCTCAATAATAATTTGTCTGAAATATTTTTTCACTACTTTTACATATATGGCAGTGTAACGTTAAACACTTTTGGCTTTTGTATGGCTGAGCATGATGATGATGATATCCTGACAAATTAAATCTAAGATGCATTCTTAAATCAGACAAAATCAAATTCCAATTTCACGAAGCACTTATGTTTATTTATAAATAGAATAATTAAAAAGATGATAATTATTCTTCATTTTAGATGAAAATCATTTTTATACATAAAAAATTTAATGGAGATTTAAATTCTTTGATTAAAGAAATCTTCACTCAATATATCGGTGTATCAATCTGTAGAACCTAAGGATTATTTTATCTGTAGTTGCGTTTTACTAAACCAAAACCGTTATAGATATAGTTAAAATATTTTTCCATTTTGAATATCTGTTAAAATTTCCTTTTCAAAAATGTTTCCTCCATACCTTAGATAACAAAAATGTTTGAGCTATCGAAGAATTCACTCGACAAAGCTTTGCAGACCTGTTTGGTGCAGACCTTTGGCAGTTCGACTCAAAATGAAACTACCGCTAGTACGCTGCTTATTTTTTTAAACAATGAACTTGTAAATGCAAGCCTACCTGTCGATGCAGACAACCTCTTCAAGGAAATAAAATCAGCAATTGTAAGGTATGGTGGTGCAATATCCATGAGTTACGGAATTGGACTAAGTACATCGGATGCAGACATTAATCAAATCGGTAGGATACTGTTTACTTTTTTTGCATAGGTCGAATATCAATTGTTTTGCAACTTTTAGGCGCCCCGCATTATTGATTTAGAAAGCCATTTCTTTAGCTTTAAATTGGAAGTTAAACGAATATTGCAAACATTTTAAAGAAAATATGTAATACTCAAAGTCTATTATGCAGACGGAAATGAAAAAAATGAAATACCCACAAAAGGCTGGATGTATGGAATTTGCAAATTTAATCTCTCAAAAGATGACTTAATTTTGTCATATTATACTACGCTGTATGCAAACCTTCCATATATTGCTGTTGTAAAGAAACGGTAATTATGAGGCCATGTTCCGACAAATGCATCCAGGAAAAAAATAAAGAAGATAATAAGCGAAATGCCGTAATGTTGGCATAAAGTATATTCCTCTAGATTGAATATGACAACAAAGATTTAAGCGTAAAAGTTGCGACGTATACATTATTATTGGAAGACATTTCGAAAATCGGTAACAGCAGGTAGAAGGACCATGCCACCATCGGTAAAGACACAATAGATTTAGGCATATCCATATTCTACCATTCTATCATCGCTGTTTTAATGTCCAACTCGCAACAGCTTAATCGATCCATCCAACTGCGTAAAAACCAACAAAATACTGAAGTCACTATTTGTTATTCCTATCCCTGCCATCAAAACCCGCTTACTTGCATAGCAATACAATATTTGCTTTATTTGAACACGTAATTGGAAAAACTCGAGGTGGAAGTTCTTAGAATAGGCACTTTCAAAATTTGTTGCCATTTTGGTAACGCTCATCTGGTAGTCTTTTTAACTCTCTTACGTAAGAAAATAATCAAGGAGTTCGTATATTTCCAAATGGTGAAAAGAATTCCTGCAAACCCATAAAAAGAGCCTGAGCTGGCGTCGTACAGCTAAGTTTAAATAGCGAGTACTTCAGGTGGACGTTTATATATTAGCTACTGTTCGTTGCGGAGAACTAACAAATATGGAATTGTGTGCTTGGTGTTCGACTTTCATTTCCAAATACACGGTGGGTATAGGCCGAAATACCGGCTCCAGCTGACGAGTTGCCAGTAAGCACAAACGTATGTGCATATGAGAATATACCTATCGTTCATGCTCAATTTAGTTTATCATTCTGGTCGTATTTAAAATAATTTGTGACTAGATGCGCTAAACCTAATACACAATTGAGCTCATGTGTTTGAAACCGCTATAAAAAACCGCGTTTTCTACACAAGAGACATTTAAATAGTTTGCTATTTTTCAAATCTGCAGAAATACTGGAAGAATTTTTAGAAGCCAATGGGGAAGCTTCTTTTAAACTTTAAGAATAATATAACACAATTTCGCATTTGTTACGCATATAAATGTAAAAGACATATTGGTTAATTACCATATGATGATAAATTATCATCTAATTTAATGCAATGGTGAATAACACGAATCACATAAGTCAACTTATCTGAAACCGACATTACCTCCAAATGAAAAATCAATTAACGCCTTCTCTCCCCTTAAAGTGCGGTAGAGAGTTTTGTCTCGCAAATCGTATAGAAAATTTCACTTAATGCACAAAGTGGTGATTAGTACAACTGCGAGTATATATGCCATATAAGTAAATTCTCGATCACTACACTTGAACTACATTTACAATGGGCGATAAAAAACACGGTCTTGCTAGATGATTCAATCCTATTTGTAAATATGAAGTACTTTAAATTTTACAAATCAATAATATTATGTATCAAAGACAAGAGCAATGGAATGTGACATTTAAAATATATTTTCGGAAGGTTTATATACAGTAATCAAATGTGTAAATTACATTACATAATTAAATAAATTACTATAAATATACATAAATAACTAAATAACTATATATATATATATATATATATATATATATATATATATATATATATATATTTATAATTATGGAAGAAAGAACACATTAATAACAAAGTGGATAAAGGCCATTTATTTCGTGAAATACTAATCATCTCTTATACAATCATACATATTTATACATTTTGGGTTTTCAATTGATTATGCTAGTGGTAACAAATCTGACTCGTTTTTACTTCTGTTTCTTGTTTTGGCTAGTTGGTGAGTGTGTATGCGTTGTGTTGTGTGTATGCGTGTTTGCATGTAAAGGTCATTCTCGCAGTATTGCAAAGTAATGTCTGAGATCTGGTCATTATTGTTTTGATGGCTTGAGAATTAACCATTTGTGCGCATTGTTCACTGTTACATGTACGAGTGCTATTTTTCCCAGTGTAGTTGAACGTTTCACATTGTTGCGCAAATTTATAATTTCCACATGGTAACAACGCCAGTGTGGATTGCAGTGTTAAACGCTCATATTGTTTGGAAACTTCTGTCACCGTATGCGCCTCTGTTATTTCCACTTCAGTTTGTTGCCAATCCGATTGTATGTTTGTTGATTCTAGTCGAGGGCGTGTTTGCTCTTAACTGGATACTAGTGGATTGTTGTTGAATTTTGTTATTCTTATCGACTGGCCAAGAATAACAAATTTCAACAACAATCTACTAGTATCCAGTCAAGAACAAACAGGCCCTCGACGAGAATCAACAAACATACAATCGGATTGGCAACAAACTAAAGTGGAAATAACTCAGGCGCATACGGTGGCAGAAGTTTCCAAACAATATGAGCGTTTAACACTGCAATCCACACTGGCGCTGTTACCATGTGGAAATTATAAATTTGCGGAACAAGGTGAAACGATCAACTACACTGGGAAAAATAGCACTCGTACATGCAACAGTGAACAATGCGCACAAATGGTTAATTCTCAAGCCATCAAAACAATAATGACCAGATATCAGACATCACTTTGCAATACTGCAATAATGACCTTTACGTGCAAACACGCATACACAAAAACAGAAACGCATACACACTTATCAACTAGCCAAAGTAAGAAACAGAAGTAAAAACGAGTCAGATTTGTTACCACTAGCATGATCAATTGAAAACCCAAAATGGATAAATATGTATGATTGTATAAGAGATGATTAGTCTTCACGAAGTAAATGGCCTTTATCCACTTTGTTATTAATGTGTTTTTTCTTCCTAATTATAAATATATAGTGTAAAATTAAAATGGCATGGACATTATAAATATATATATATATATATATATATATATATATATATTTGAACAGTTTTTCTATCAAAAAGAATAGATAAATAAGAAAAATAGTCAATTTAAGTTTAAGGTACATTTGTAGTCCAATATAAACGTAAATGATGAATTAGTACTTAAACCTATATCTTCATTTATATTACTTACAGAAAAGAAAAACAAATTGATAAAAATGGTTAGAAATAGAATGTAAATAGGATTAAGAATTTAATTATTGTTATAATTCTAAAAAGGATATTATAAAATATGCCATTTGCTTGACAGGCTGCAATATTATAGAAAATTCATTTAATACGTTAAGGCACTAATAAAAAATTTAATTCAATATTTTGACGTGAATTGGATTTTAAAAAAAATTATTCAAATGAAGTTAGTATAACAAGATAAGTTATATAATTCATGTGTACTGCGTAGTAATTACAAAGCATTCTTAGACTCAAACAGTGTCGAAAATTTTATAAATATAAAAGACCCATTAAATACCTTTTTAAGAGTTGAAACTGAGATTTTGCTGAATATCTTTTTTAATTGAAAGATTGCTTCAGTATAGTTCAATTTGAATTCCTTTTATCTGCTTTTCTTGATTTCAGGCTTTGATCATGTGGATTCGTCAGCCGGAACTAAGACCTACAATTTCTCGAACAAGTTTCAATTTGTTCTAATAATTTCTTTGAATTTGATTTTAAAAGTCCTAAAACTTTAATGAAATATCACTTCTAAGCATTTTCCCGTTCATTTAATTTTGTAGCTTTGAAAATTTACTAATACCATATCTGTTGTTTTAACAAATTTAATAAAAATTATTAACTGTTAAAAACTTGTAGAAATTTTGATTAGCAAAAATTTGTTATTTAGTTTTAGAACAATTTATTGCCGAATCATAAAAGAATCAACGTTTTATCACAATAGCCCAATGGTTTATAATTTTTACATCGGTAACTAATCGTGAAATAAATGTTTCAAAATTAACTGTGATTAGAATCAGGTGTAAATTTTTACTCGTGGTTTTATTACAGCTCATGAAATTTAGAAATCATTTAGAAATAAGTTATTTAGCAAGGCATATCAAATTGCGCAATTCCTGTAAAACAAAGGTAAGTTTAAATTTGAATTAGACAGCAAAAAATGTGGTAACGCATAAACGTGAGAATTTAAAGATAAATTATGCAGTCAAAAATCCAAAAAGATATGACATCCAATAACGTTACATATATGAAGGCGGACAAATATGAAGCCTCGATTTTGATGCGTCAATCGGATTATAATGACAAAATACATAAATTATTTTGCAATACAGACGTGTACACTAAATAAATAAATACCCTAAATATAAAATACGAGGAAAATTGAGATTATTAATAATTGAGATGACTGCTAATGATTAGTTGGAGTATACACAAAATGTCACTCTCATACAAAGAGAAAATTTTGCGCCCATAATGTATGGTGTATTTAAAGAGTATAATCCAGGTAACATTTTAAATATTATTATTACTGTCCAGCACTCTCACAAAATACAATTTTTTCAGGATTCTGTCATAGAAAAGGAAACACTCGTAATACTTAGATTACACATTGATAAATTCATCACATTGTTTGGAGCTAGTCAGTATATTAGAATAAAATAAACATTAAATGTTGGAAAATTTAACTGTATAATTGTAATAGTATAGAACAGTTCGAACAGCATTGATATGTTTACGGCGTTTCCTCATTGAACAAACCAGGAAGAAAAATGTCCATTAAAAATATTATTGAATTAACAAACTCATGCATTACTTCTAATTATTTTATATTTTAAAAGGATTATTGAAGGTATAATTAAACAATATCCGATACATTCGTGTATTATATGGAGAAAATTCTCCTAGATGTGAAGTCACTAAAGCCCAAATAATACGTACGATTTTTGGATGACATTAGTTACTTGCAGAAATGGAGAGGTTGAAATGTTAAAACTCATAAACTGAGCTATTCCTGTGTGCAAACTCCAAGTTACGATAACAGGTAGTCATATGGTGAATTCGTAAAACTGAATTTGAAATGGGGCCAAGATTAAATAGCAATTATTTAATGGGCAGATACTTGATTATGTATTCTTCCATAAGTTTAAGTCAAATCATTCGTAAAGAATATAAATTGGAATCTTGAATCCAAAAGCACTAACTAGCCTGTAAATACGAAATGAATAATAAAAGAGAATCAATTAGACAAACACATCGATGATGAGTTTCGCACACACGCATATACATGCGCATATATATATATATATATATATATATATATATATATATATATATATATATATATATATATATATATATCTAATTAGGAAATAAAAGAACATTAATAACAAAGTGGATAAAGACCATTTATTTCGAGATTACTAAACATCGCTCTACAATCTTTCATTTATATACATTCTGAGTTTTCAATTGATTATGCTACTGGCAACAAATCTGACTCGCCTTTACTTCTATTTCTTGTTTTGGCTAATTTTTAAGTGTGCGCCTGTTTGCATGTAAAGGTCATTCTCGCTGTATTGCAAGGTGATGTCTGAGATCTATATATATATATATATATATATATATATATATATATATATATATATATATATATATATATATGGACAGAGAAATAGACGAAGATTTTACAATTTATGCTCTATGGTAGATTTGAATTCATATATTCCGGACAGCATTATAGGACTAAACCAGAAATAAATGCAAGCAAAAACAAACAGCCGGCTTTTCAACAAAAGTATGAAGATTTTATAAAATCGACTGTAAAAAGTGTTGATGGTAAAAATTCGAATATAATGTAGACGAGGATAAGATCCACTATGTGCAACGAAATTATCTCTGTGTATGACATCGCAATCTAAAGTAAAAACAATCATTATAACTTTGAAAGAACTGTGGAGATTTACGGAAATACGTGTCAAATTTCCGCAAAGCTCAGCTTAAAATAATAATTGTAAAAACCCACAATAAGCACAATATTAAAGTTGATCTTATATCCTTTTTACTAGCATGACCTGGAAAATGGAAGAAGCGTTCGCGTCAAGTAATAGCAGTCGCATGTTCAAAATTATTTTCAAAATAAGCTCCGAACATAACAAGTTTACGAAGGATTAGGTGATCGCAACGATTATCTTGTAACTGATAAAATGTGTCCCCTTAATAAGTTGGTTAAACAGTTCATAAATCACATTTTTTGGCTCGAAAAAAAATTAGAGATAAAAACTCGGAATGTAATCTTATGTCTTGAATATCGCAAGGCTGATGGCCCCAATAATATAATTACGACCTTATTGAAAGTTGATGGCGAAATTATTTGTCTAACATTAATTAATTGTTATAATACGAGATTTCATGAGTAGACCGTTCTGTAACTTTTAGCGAGGTGCCCACCATTCATCATTTATAAAAAGACGATTGTAATTCGTGAAATAAGCATCGTGAAATGAACGTGATTTCAGTCTTATCTAGGTAATGCGTTTCGATTGCCTTACGGTGTCTTAACGCATTGGGTGAATGATGTAGAAAAAGCAAAATTCCAGCCAGGACAACGTTGTTTAGGTAATATTTATACTTTAAAATAAATACTTGAACGGCGAGCCGGAATTAGCCATTCAACTATAGCCGTTTTTTCTAGACTTAAAATATTACCTTACTCGGTGTAACGCAACGCTTTCTCCGATATTCTGTCAAATAGTGGTATTCCTACCGCATAAATAATTCTTGTCCTATAAGAGTCCACAATGATTTACCGGACAGTGTTACTTCCAGTAGTCGCTCCGTGAAGTATATACACATTTCAAATATTTATTTGAAACACGCGCCCACGTAACAGTCGTCCAAGTTCTTCACGGCTTTAGATTAGTCAATTTGGACCGTTCAGAAGATATTGTGCCATTAGTCGACATCCTATTGCACGCCGAGGCCACACTGAATAGTTTAGCGATCATCGTTTCGTCTTAAAATAGAAATTTGCTCCCCATGAATGTAAGATAATTTTACAAGATCACCTATCGCTCACTTCAAATATGGAGCTTCTAGATGAGTATCTGGATGTAGTTGACAGATTGGCAGAACTCCCAAACTTTACCAGTAAGTCAAGCGATATGAGTGACGGGGCCATTATGAGAAGAGCAAAACTTAGAATAGCGTTCTTTGATAGTCACATATTGACATGAAACACGATGATTTCAAATTGCTTAAAGATGGTTTGTACAAGGCATCCGCACATGCAGTTTTGACGTACGAAAGTGAATCTTGGTCTTTTATAAACGAATAATGTAGAATTTAACTGGCAATTAATTAACGTTGTTTTTGAAGCATTGATTATATAATTTACCAACAGTAGAATAGCAATGGTGACACACGTAGATATATTTTTAGAGCGGTCAAACGATTCTCTTCGTTCGACAAATAAAATAAAGCTCGTCAACTGTGCTAGTTGCTATCAAATTTTTCGCATGCTTTCAATTTGATTGTCCAAAAGAATATTATATTCTCAGCCAGTGATAGATTGACTTAAGCAACAAGGTGGACTGCTTTGTACATAGCAGAATAGGCTAAACCCAATCAATGAATTACTTTATCCTTTTTAGGCTCTAATTTAGCTTTTCCATATATATGAATTGAGGTTAAAACCACACTGGGCGGTTTGCTGTCGTACTCTAATAACAAATATTGTAGGTCAATATACGTCAGTACGTGTAACTGAAGGTAGTTCTTATGTTTTTAGACGACTGGTTAAATACAACGAGATTGGTGTTTACTTCAAACTGGCAAACTCGATTTAAAATAATTTTACCACCAACTTCGCTATCATTGATTGTTTAATTGTATTAACTACAATATATTTTTTTGTTAAAGTTTCCGTACGTCTAACAGGAAGCGATTCACGTTCGTAAAATTGTTTATGGCTGATTACCTCGTGAGACCTGTCATTGAACGGAGATCAGATACAAACTTATTCTGCATTTATTGTCGAATCAACTAAAAGTTCTTATCTTAGTCAGGAAAATATAACAGAATGGTTTAGTTGTGCTTATGGTATAATACAGTGAAAATCGCAACAAAGCTATAAATCCAATATCACTTTTCCGTGTAGATAACATTGACTTAATGTTTCATATAGAGGTATGGGCTTCTTCAGCTTTGTGTGACTTTTAATTAAGCATCTCCATTTGAACGAGATCCTTCACTGCATAAAAGATTGGCCGTTAAAAATTTGACCGTTTTAAATAGTAATTAGAATTTTTTCCATTTTATTTAAAATTATACCATTTAATATTTTAATGTTGAATTTTCCATCCTTTTTTCTTATTTTTATGGCCGTGAAACATCAGCTAATAAAGGATTCCAAGTGCTGTCTGTGATGGTGACAAAGACGAAAAGAATATGGTGAAATGCATTAGCATATATATAATTCTGCCAACACTCTGGAAATTATTACGAGGCTTTTATCATTTACAGTCAAATAATTTGAGAAAAACAGCTTTTGGATTTGGCAGCAAATATGATTTCTAATCGGCAATTACATAAATTATTTGTGATACATAAAAATATTAAATTGAAGTCTTATGACAGTATTATTTAATTTATACATACATATATATATATATATATATATATATATATAAATCACAAAATCCAACAACAATATACTAGCATCCAGACAAGACCAAATAACACCTCGACCAGACTCAACAAACATTCGATCGGATTGGCAACATACTGAAGGGGAAAAACAGCTGCACATACGGAGATGGAGATTTCGAAACAATATGAACATTCAAAACTGCATTCAGCACCTCTGTTGTTACCAAGTGGAGGGAAAAAAATTGCTTAACTAGGGGAAAGGAAAGAATACCCTCAGGAAAATAACATTCGTACACGTAACTGCCTCAATGCGAAAAATTGGCTAGCACTCAAGCCTTCAATACAAGATTGAACAGATCTCAGACATCGTTTTGCAATACAGCGAGAAAGACCTTTACATGCAAGCATGCACCCACACAGGCACAAACGCATAGACACTTACCAATCAGCCAAAAAAAGAGGAAGAAGTGAAACCGAGTCAGATGCCACTAATATAATCAAATGAGAACCCAGGTTGTAAATAAACGAAAGATTGTTAAGAGAAGTTTCGTACTCTCGAAATAAATGGACATTATCCCCTTTTACCGGGCAATACATTCATTACAGCCCCAAGGTGCCAAAATCCCACAAAAGTAACTTAATTAACAACCTTGAAGGCAGGATCAAGAAGATCTGCGCTAAACACAATGTATAAGAAGAAGTGGGCTACCTAGGAATATATATATATATATATATATATATATATATATATATATATATATATATATATATATATATATATATCAATCTTTATTCTCAGAGTTTAAACAATTTCAGATATCACAACGCGATTATACGTTTTAATAATATTGTTATTACGCAACCAATGATGGCCTAATTGAAAAACTTATATAGACATTGCGAAACTTGAAAAAATTAACATTCACATCTGCATAGAAATTGTGCAGATGACATTTCCTGTCAGGTACAGGTTAGAGAACAACCTGAGATGAAAAGCGCTTGTCTGATTTTCTTTTCCTTATATATGCAGCACGGTTTTCTTCAACAGATTCAATTGAAGTTCAAAAGGTTTCAGTCGACGTATACAACGATGAAGTCAGTAAGTGTGCCTGAGAGTAGTTTAGCTTTGTTGTTTTACTGCTCAAAAACAACGGGATTATATTATGCCCGCAAAGTTTATTTACAAACTTGTTGACACCACCCAAGCAGTCATTCATTATTTTATTTAATAATTCATATTTATTTTGTGAAATCTGCAGAACTTTAATGTTCGTAACTGCATAGAAATTATGCAGCCGGCATTTCCCTACAGGTACAATATATACGAAGCTAAAAATGATGAAAGCCAAAAACACAAATTTCCTTTTCACATAATCCTCGCTACTCCGTTTTCCGCCTTACTCTGGTGAGGCTCATGGAATTTTAAAACTCGTCAGTACGTAAGATTTGCAGTAATTTTGCTATGGTTTTCTATTAATTGTTAAATACAACGTGATTGGTGTTTATTTCAAGTGCGCAAACTAGATTTCAATAATGTTACAACCAATCGCCTAATCACCGTTTATTTTCTTACATAATTTATATATATTTTTAGCAAAAGCTGCAGAATGTTAATGTTTGTGACTGTAAAGAAATTATGCTGCCAATATTTCCGTTAAAGTACAATGTATGCAAGGCAACTGTTGGTGATGGCCTCATGTCGAAATTTGTTCTCCATATATATGCATTGCGATATGGTCCATTCTAGACAGTTTGCCGTCGTACTCTGATGATGATCATGGAAGGTCGAAACGCGGCATTGCTTGTGACTGACTGTAGTTTTGTCATGCTCTTCGGCGATGGGTTTAATCAACGAGATTAATGTTTATTTCAATCTCGCACACCTGAATATAAAGATTTGTTTTCACCATCCACGAAATATTTGATTGTTTAATTGTATAGATTTTTACATGTGACCAAACCTAGATAAATTAAATGCCCGTTACTGCAAAGAAATTGCGTAGCCGACATTTAAAATCAAGGACAATGTATCCGAGACTACTACAGATTAAGGTCCTGTATCTAATTTTGCGCTCCAGATATATGCATTGCGGTTTGATTTTCACTAATCAATTTTCCGTCGCTTTCTGATGATGAACATAGAAGGACGAAACGCGTCAGTACGTTTGACACACGTTGGTTTTGGCATAGTCTTCGACAAATGGTTAATAAGAACGAGATTTGTGTTTATTTCTATTTCAAAAACTCAATTTTTAATTAAATGTTTTCACAACCATCACAATAATTGATTTTTTATTATATAACTTAAATTGATGTGGCGAAAACAGCAGAAAATTAGTTTTAGTAACTGCATATAAATAGAGTATTCAACATTTCCAGTCTTAAGCTATGTATCAAAAACTACAAGAGATGGACTAGAAAATCTAATACTGCTTTCCATATATATGCATTGCGAATTGATCATCACTATTCAGCTTTATGTTATATTCTGATGATGAATATTTAGTGGCGAAACGTGTCCATACGTTTGTCAGACGGTATTATGTACAGTAATTTTTTATTTAAGTGTACTGTCAATCCAAAATCTTTACATGACATATTTGCTTTCAGAATCCTTAACATAAAACTGATATTTATTGACGACACCTTAGTAATAGGAGGTACTTTGCCACAAACGTCTGCATATTTGGAAGAAAAGTTGTAAATTTTTCATAGTAAAATTTTCTATAATAAAGTTTAAAAAAGCAGTAGTGGCGATAATTCTATTTAGGGCTTTTGGTAAATCGAATTAAAAGCCAACTCGTTATATTTATTATATACCTAGTCTGTTTAAAATTTGGAACGGTAATAATTCAGTGATATCCTAAGTTTCAACATAATTAAGATCGCCAACAGATATTAGCATTTGTTACTCCAACAAAACCGTATAATCTGGCATCTGTCAATATTAATTATCCAATTTTATGGTAATAAGATCATTAAATTTTTTAAACGTTGAATTTTAAAATAAATTCAGCTGGTTAAGTTAATTATATTTCCCTATTAGAATTTTTTTTCTACATTTCAAACCAAGCTGATCCACAAGTATTATACGAAGTACAAAATTGTAACAGAGCTTTGGATTAGTGCAGTTGCCTATTATAAAATTGTGTCGCCGCAATTCAGAAGGCATAAATATTTGATCACTAGTTTATAGATAATAATGAGTTGTACGTCATTGCGTGCACCTCTGCTTACGCGTTTTCTAAATTGTTTTTGTATTTAACGTGTAAATTTTGTCCCAATTATTCCCCCAGTGATTTTTGAAACTTTGGTATACGGAACCTCAATTTAAAGTCGAGGTGAGTTGTAGCAAAATTTAATCATATAAAATAACTCTATGCGCGTCAATAAAGGAAGTATTTCTAATTTCACATCAAATTATCCTAAAAGTGATCGAAAAGAAAATTAATTCATAATAGCAGTTTATAATCATTTAGGATTTTTTATAATACATACACGCAAAAAAGTTCATTTATATAAACACAAACACATTGAAAAATGAAAGCCGAAGCCAAATTTTTAAACGACGCTATTTTTTAAATATATTTTATATTAAATTTACAGCCACATTGATAATTCAAAATATCGATAAAGTATTCTAGCAATATTGACTCGAAGAAATATGTTCAAAAGATACAATAAATAATTAATTAGGACATCGCCAGCCTTTCAATATGATATAACATGGTCCGCGAAGAGATAATCTGCAAATGTTCGGCTTGACCAAGTTCCATAACGCGTGTGCGGCCGCCCCATTTTCGGCAAACTCCTAAACTGGAGTAGCTCACAGTACCATCGCCATCCTTTTCAATTACTTTATCGGGTACTTCGTCCAGAAGAAGTTCGCTGTCCTGATCAATCCATTCCTTGTTTGCTACTGGGGCTTTGTGAAACTTTAATGATGCAAGTGTTGGCAGTCCGGTTCCGTAGACACAATCGATGTCCACACCTTCAGGTGCAGATGTCACATTGATTAAATTGTTAACGCTTTTAAACAATTTGGTGTCTAGAAAAAACAAGTTGAATAAAAGTGTTCAAAAATGTATTAAAGGGAAACAAAATATATATTGAAGACTGTCTGTTAGGGAGAACTAATTTAAATGCATTCGTGTTCTAGGTGTTGCAAAATTACTAACCAATTTGTCCAAATAGGACCAGAAGGTTAAACCAAAGTCAGCATAAAAGAAAGGTATAATCTCATGTACAAATATGTTTCGTGATTATTGGTGGCTCAACGGTAGGAACCGTTTCTTCGTCCTATAACATCTATATATTTATTTCAGGAATGTGAGACAATTTGGCAATATATAGTTTTAATGCAGATAATTCCTCATTTGTAACAAGGACAATTTGTAAAAAATATTACTTACATCGATCCAAAATCTTTGCGTACTTTGTATGGAATTATTCTTAATTAAGTGACGTTAAATATGTCATTTTGTGGCTTTTAAAATAATGTATTTGAAAATTGTTCAGGATTTTTAAATGAAATACATTTTTTGACTAATTGACGCGTTGAGCTTGCAGAAATTTCTAACGTTATGGAAAGCCGAAAACTATTTTTATATCAAGTCTACACTTTTGACTAACAGGTGATTGTGCCCAGTTGTCATTTTGCTTTGAACATTTTTGGGCCTCTTTCCAGATTCGTGTTTTAGTTCACAGTTCATCAAACCATATAAAGAGAAAAGAATAAATCAACTGATAAATGCCATTTTAACGGCTTCCTTTATAATTATGGCATGGTACCGTTATAGTGAATAATGGCGTTTCACTTGATAGAAAAGCGTAGCGTATGCGTGCTTATCTATTACAGTTAAGTATTTTTGAAACAATACGGGATAAATATCAACCAAATAATAATGATCAAAGTCTGAGAAATGAATAAATAGCGTTTTGATTCTCGATAGTCATTTTTTCGTCATACTGTGATGATGATCATGCACGTCGAAACGCGTCAGTATGTGGGAATGGCGGTAGTTTTGCTATGATTCGCGACGATTGATTAAATTCAATGGGATTGGTGTTTACTTCAAGCTTGAAAACTTGATTTAAATAATTGTTGTCACAAACCGCGCAGTCATTGTTTTTCATTTTTAATCTTTTTTTTTAAAGATTAATTAATTAGCTAATGCAGTTAAATATAATTTTAATGCCTACAGCGTTTACCTTTTTAATGTTTTTGATTGTTTTGCTGCTCTCATAACGAATAGAATGAAAACGCTGGTGGTGGTAGGTAGATAATTAGTGTAACTGATTATGGTCTTACGGTGGTTCGGGTTATTATGAATTAAAATCTTCTTCACATACACAAAATCTAAGATATCATCTCATTTAAATAAATATCTAATTACAAACCTATCAAATAAATAACTTTAATACAAAGCAAATTAATTACTGAACTATATTCAATCAATCAATGAAATTTTTGCAGGTAGATTAAAGTAAGAAAATTTTCTGTCTACTAAGTTGAATGTTCAAAAGCTTTTAACAAATATATTTAAATGAATTGATAATAGTTAATTAATTATAATTAATTATTATAATTATAAGTATAATTATAAATATATTAATTATAATTAATAAATGTGAGCTGTGGCCTTTTCGATCATTTTAAACATTCCCATTTTTTACATAGGTGTGTAAACTTAATTTTCTCATTTTGTCGCAAAATAAAACAATTAAAAATAAACAACGTAGAATTGCGTAGAAATTTAGATTGAAAAACGTACAAAACTAACATCAGTAAACTGGAAATTGACATTCTTTTGTAACACTCAATTGCAATAAAGAACGTGAACTTCAAAAACAATTTTTGCATATAAATAAAAGTAAGGCTTAAAATTTACTGGTATTCATCAATGAAAGCCAATAAATGAAAAATGTCCATGTAAATCTGAAATTCACAAACGTCACAAACTTCGCCACAGATAGACATAAATTAAATTAATTTTATATGATACTCATGATATCATTCAATTTACATACCCTACTTGTATATAATTATATATATATATATATATATATATATATATATTATGATGTTAACTTAGTAATATAGGTTTACACATTCGTCTAAGAGATTGAACCGTCCCTATTATCCCATTCTTTACCCAAATATATATAGTGGTTATAGGCGTACATATTGCTCCCTACTGATGATTCGCCAGTAAGCACAGAAACAGAATGTGCATGAGGATATACTTTCTTTTCATTCTGTCTTTGGTTTATCCTTCTGCTGACAACTGAACTAATTTGTTACTAGGTTTGCAACACATAATACATACTATGGTGTAGTTTGTCAAAAGTTGGTTTACTTCCGAACAAGATAAAAAGTGAAAAACGGATAAATAGGAGCTTTAACAACTTTATTGCATCCATTTAAAAAATCAATGTGATTGAAAAAGGAAATGCTACAACTTCGTTGTGATTTTATTTATAATGTGCTGAAATTGATGTAGCACGTTTTATTGACTAATATAGGCACAAATGCCTATCAAAATTTAAAAAATGCGATATTTTTTGTATAGAAAAATAATTGGGTATTTTTTCTATAATCGAGCGAGAAAATTGTTAAGATTGATTTAAAATAGTGACACTCACGATATGGCGCTCGAAGCAGATCAAATATTTTTGACAAATTTTTCGCCGAATAATTTTCTGAATTGATGGATATTACGGTTTTATCGCCAAACCCAGCTACATTTGGCAGCATAATGTAGGAACTGGGAAATGTATTGATGATATTTCGAAAGTGCTTGCCCCGTACTGTATATATGTCAAAATCTTCACCTTCGTTATAAAAACATAAAAAATAAGTCGGAAAATAAATATATAATATAAAAAATATATAATATATATAAAGAACTAAACTAAATTTCTAAAATTTTATAAATTTAAACAAATACAACGTCTGAAAATATTTTCAGAAATGAATGTATGTTATTTTCATATACTGAAAAAATTTAGACTATATATATATATATATATATATATATACATATATATATATATATATATATATATATATATATATATATATCATTCGAAAGAAAAGTACATTAATGACAGAGTGAATAATGGCCATTTATTTTGAGAGTACATAACATAATTTTACAAGATTTCATTAATATAAATTCTGTGTTTTTATTTCATTATGTCGGTAAGAGCAGATCTAATTGGGTTATACTTCAATATATATATATATATATATATATATATATATATATATATATATATATATATATATATATATATATATATATATATATATATAATTATAAGATTATGCTGACATTTTTAATTACTTAATGGGTAAGGTTTTTATATCAATTTCGCGGTCTTGAATATAGTAATTTATATGTTCTTTATCTAAACAGGTTGAAAAGGCTCATAGCAATTATTTATCAGCCTCTAATAACTTTTTAAAAAAATTCAATCTCTCATTATTAGCAACAGGATACATAGCTCATCTATGACAAGGAAACACAGTTTTGGCTATAATTCTCTTGTAAAAATATCAGTCGGAAAACGTCCTTTTTTTCCTTGATTTTGCATTTAAGAAAATTTCCAGATAGAATGAAATAATCATTTATTAAAAATATTTAATAACTAAAAAAATAACTTAATCCATGTGTAATTGCTCAGAATCCTAGAAATATTTATCGAATAATGTAATTTTGTACAAATGAACTGTGTATGATCTAATCGGCTGGTAATTTAGATCCATACGATTCATACAACTGTGCAATCTTGACTTATCGTGGCTAGTAAGTTTTTATAAGGTTTATAAATGAGAAAAATAAAAAACATTCAAAATGAAACATTGCAAATTTCTCTATCAAATTGCTGCAATAAAACAGATTATACCACTCATATGAAATTAAGGTTTTAATCACATATCTGTCTTTTCTTACTTTGATATGAACTTCGTTCCGTGGCTTTTCTTTGGCACCTAATGTGGTAATTTTAACGAATAACTCGTATGGCTGTCATACATATTAAGCTACATCTTAATATAACCTGGTAATGGTGTGAATTTATTATTTTTTTGCAAATCGTTGGCAATAATGCCCCTTAGCCACGTTACAAATGTATACATAATGAAATTAATCCAAGCCCACACACGAGTTTATTTTAAGATAATTTACACAATAATTTGTGAACTCAGTGCCTAAATGGGTTTTTAGATCTATTTATATCTCCTGCCTTGCACAACATAAATAATTTCACCATTCTAATTCATTCATTTAATAACCAATTGGCTCATATTAATGTTTTTATTTCAATGTTTGATAAAATTTGAGTACAAAACTATTTTAAACAATCATGCAATCTAGACGAAATAGCATAAATTTCAACATATAAAAACACCGAACTTCAATATTGCAATTGAAACATACTTAGGAACAAAACGATGAAAAGGTTACTGTAATAATTAAAATTATTCAAATATTTCTGTTGTGTGCAGTGATGGTAAAAAATATTTGTGAAACCATGTCATCAGTATTCCAAACTTGCTTGTTTGTTGTTTGATGCAAAGCAAGTATATTTTTATTTTAGGTTTGCAAACTGCATTCAGTTTACTGTTTTTTCCACCTGTAAATTAATAATTATTTGATTGAGTAAATTTAATGAACGAAGAGTCACCGTATACATGTTATGATCATGACAGCAAAGATATTACTCGGAAAAATATTGTAGATGTGTTATGTGTGTCTGAGACTTCTATCTGTTTTTTAGTATTCAATATCTTAAATAATTAATAAAAAATTTGTGGCTCAAGTTCAAAAAACAGATTTTCTATATTTTTCGTGTATGACTAAAGTGATTTTAAAAGCTCGAAATCATATGGCTGACGAACGTTTCATAAAACTGGAATGGTTTTTCACCTTTAGTCCACTAATTCAAATTAATTGCATTATTTACGCGCAATCAGTGAGAAAAAATGAAGATTTGTTTGTGCAACGCAGTCTGTGAACAAACTGTGCTAGTTAAATTTTAATACGCAGCATGCTGTTACTGGATAATTGATAGCACTTGTAGGTCGGTAAAATCTTAAATCCTATACATATTCAGGTCAACAGATTGTGTTGACACTTGATTGATGGATTATCGTTTGTACTGTCACTCTAAAGCCGTTCTCAATTTATTTTCTGAAATTGTTAGTGAACCAATCTATTCCGACGTTTTTCCAAATTTTCAGGATTTAAACTCCAGTCCCATCTTCAGGGTTGACGCTTTACTCACAGAAAAATACTTGTGGGTAATGTGATATCCTCTTTCGAGGCTAATCAAATAATATTTATTATACTTACTAAAGTATTGTTTTTTTCTGTCCCAATATCCCGTCTTAATACCTATTATCCTTAAATCACATTTATCTACGAAAATATACAAATACCCCCCGCAACTCACTTCAACCTATACACACGTAAATGTATTCTGATCTCAATTGAAATTTATGGTATGATAGCACTGACAGTTCAGTAAAATCTTGAATCATTTTCAGTTTCAGGTGCACAGATTTTATTTGGCATTGCTTGATGAGGTCTCACTTGTCCTTACACTTTCATGACATCTATCAACAGCTTGTCAGAAAATCTGATTCCAACATCATTTCCAGACTAGCATCTGATGAACGTCTTCAGAGTAAAGGGACATTAATCAATGCCAAGCAACAACAATTATGTGTGCATAGGGTTTTGTGTGTGTTGGTGATGGTATCAATTGTCCCACAAAAGGAAAAAGGTTGACGAAACCAAAAACAAGGACAGCATTGCGCAAGTTACAGCAAAAATTTCATAAAATCCATTTTTGATTTTTCTTAGCGTTTTCGGACAAGAGATGAAAGCACACATTTCCTATATATATACTGTTAGTTTATTTTTCCGTATGTTGTGCGCATAGATTTAAGCAAACCAAAGATAAAATATTTCTAAAATAAATATAAAGTTACAACATTTAAGCATTAGTTATTGAATGAATATAAGATAATAACAATTTTTCTGACGCTTTGAAGGATCAACATTTTTTCATTTTTATTTTATTCCAGCACTCCACATAACCCAGTTGACCTAATATTTTCCTTTGTGCAATAGACCATATATAGTGCGAGATTAGTAAAAACTATTGATAGAATGTTATAATAGTCTAACGATTTTAAAAGATCGTTTGGGAATTCCACAATAACGAATTTTATATCAACCAAATACACCTTCATCTATACGCATATAATTTATAAATTAAAATTTCCATTTAAATATCTGCCTACCAAATAATATATAAGAAATAAGCTGTGTTCATACGATTCATATTTATAAAATTATTATAAACTTATTTAAATGTATTTATACCCACTTCATATGTATAAATATCCTATTATATATTCGTCTACACACTATATATTATGCATATATAAATAATCATATAAGCAACATTGTGTGTTCTTCTTAAACCTTTTCTAAATATCCATTTATCCATCATATATATTTGTATGTATATAAATGTGTACACAATATACATATATAATATGCATATCAAATAACTACCCATGTGAATTCCACAATGGATAAAGTATATGAGACAAATACACATTTAAAAAATATTTAATTCTATTGTTACGTCAATGTACACAAACCATATATATATATATATATATAGATATATATATATATATATATATATATATATATATATATATATATATATATACATATATATTTTTTTCTAATTAGGAAGAAAAAAAACATTAATAACAAAGTGGATAAAGGCCATTTATTTCGTATCCAGTCATGACGAAACAGGCCCTCGACTAGAATCAACAAACATACAATCGGATTGGCAACAAACTGAAGTGGAAATAACAGAGGCGCATATGGTGACAGAAGTATTTAAACAATATGAGCGTTCAACACTGCAATCCACACTGGCGCTGTTACCATGTGAAAAATATGAATTTTGCGCAACAAGGTGAAACGATCAACTACACTGGGAAAAATAGCACTCGTATATGTAACAGTTAACAATGCGCACAAATGGTTAATTCTCAAGCCATCAAAACAATAATGACCAGATCTCAGACATACTGCGAGAATAACCTTTACATTCAAACACGTACACATAGAAACACAAACGCATACACACTTACCAACCAGCCAAAACAAGAAATAGATGTAAAAGAGAGTCAGATTTGTTACCACAAGCATAATCAATTGAAGACCCAAAATGTATATATATGTATGATTGTATAGTGATGATTAGTATTCACGAAATAAATGGCCTTTATCCTTTTTGTTATTAATGTGTTCTTTCTTCCTAATTAGAAATATACTGTATTATATTAAAAGGCATGGGCATTATAAAGATTATCAAAGAGCGGGGTCAGTCTTTTACTCGTAAAGTACTAAACACTTATATTGCAGCCAACTGTACGTGTGCCAAACTTCTAAAAATAATTAAATTCTTCAAATCGTGTTTAGAATCAGATGTTGTGTCAAAACGATTCCTCAAGCAGTGCAGAAGAAATAACCAAAAACCGTCGAATAAACTTATAACTCGCTTATTGCTCAATGATATCGAGGACAACCGATCAAAACTGCAAGGTGCTGAGAGAATCATTCAATCAATGGTTTGTCAAATTGCAAGACTGAACGATAACGAATACACCGCTTTCATTAAGAAGATAGAAACGCTGATGAAAATAACAGCTGACAAAGAAGTCAAGGACCTCACGCGGGACCTGGACAAATTTCCTACACAATCAAAATTTCCTACGAACCCAGACGCTTTTATTCACAAATATACAAAAGTGATCTTGTAAAAACACCAGAAAGAATTACTCTCCTTAGGAGCAAAATTCTGCGTAGTCAAGAAAAACGTAAGTGAACGTGACAATTTTGACATTCAGGCTTGAACGGAAAATATCTACAATGACTTAACGAAAGACACCGCCCCACATGCATTCAATGGACAAGGACTGAAAGCTGAGACAGTTAGCGCACTAGAACAATTTCAAGAAGGAACTCAAAGGCAGCCAAATCAACACAAAACAGCACATAGACGAACTCAGAAAACTTCAATCAGACAAATCCATACGACTTGCCACACCCGACAAAGGATCAGGAATTGTTATACTTGAAGCCGACGCTTATAGGAAGTCCATGAACGATATCGTAAATGACCAATCTAAATTTAAGCAAGACATCAAACAGAAAGATTATTCAACAAACATCGAATCTAGAATTAATGCAATTTTGAAAAAGATGGAAAAACACGTTTTATCATCGGTGGCCGACTCCGAGATTAGATCAAAACCCATAGAAGACATCCAACGGGCAAAACCCGGAGGAAAAAACACCGCAATATTGTACGGAAAACCAAAAACTCATAAAGCCGTGACAGCCTCAGGAGCTCCCTCGATGCGGCCTATTATTTCAATGATCCACACTGCACAACATAAACCAGCCAAGTTTCTCTGCAAAATAGTTCAACCCATGCGGATCATCAAAAACGCAAACACTATCAAGGACTCCTTCCAACTAGCAAATTAATTGAAGGGGAAGAACATCCTACAGAATAAAATAGTCTCGCTTGACGTCTCATCCTTATTTACAAACATACCACTGGATAAGACAACGGAGATTTTCTTTGACCTCATTAAAAATGAGTTTTTGATTTCCTTATAGACACCAATGACATCAAAGACCTCATAATAGCATGTACTAAATACGTGCAATTTACATTTGAATGGATATACTACCGCCAGATTAATGGCATATCTATGGGAAGTTGCATCGCACCCATCCTGGCAGATGTATACATGTATCATCTGGAAAAAAGTAGCCTAAAATGCATAATTGACCAGTGCGCACTCTACAAAAGGTATGTAGATGATATCCTGTTGTTCATCTCAGAAGCAGCAGACACTTCTGAAATCCTCAAACAAGCAAATGGAGCCAATCAAGACATCAAATTAACTCTCGAGGTAGAGAAAGACGACAGTTTTCCCTTCCTTGACATCCAAAATCACTCGAAAAAAAAAACGGGGATGTGACACTAGCCATATTTAGAAAATCCCCTTTCATCGGACAATACATTCACTACAACAGCAGTGTGCCAAAATCCCACAAAAGAAACTTAGTAAACAACCTAGCAAACAGAATCAGGAAGATCTGCTCTGAACACAAGATTGAGGAAGAACTGGGCTACCTCAGGAAAATTTTGCTAATGAACAACTACCCAGAGCGTTTCATTGATGTGAACATCAGACCACGGAAGATTCGTACTAGATAGGATACCTTCAAGCAGGTTTTCCTAAACTTACCATTTAGAGGCGACGTACCAGCCTCAATAATTGCACGGCGGCTGAATAGAATAACTAAGGAGAACTTTCCCAGTGTTAAAGTTAATATGACATTTAGTACACAGAGAATCATGAGGTTGGATGCCAAAGATCAATTGCCAATTCTCTCCAAATCATTCATAGTCTACAAATTCTCATGTATGTGCGGTAGCACATATATCGGACGTACGAAGAAGCAATTGATAAGCAGAATCCAGCAAATTTGCCACAGAAATTGATTAACAAAGGCTTGGCACCGTCAGGAAAATCAGCTATTTCCGATCATATATTCGACCAATTTCACAATTCTACATAAAGCAAAATCAGAAAAATTATTATTTATTTATGAAGCTCTTTATATAAAACAACAAGCACCTGACCTTAATATTCAAAAGTTTCATCAACATGATATTCTAATCGACTGGCCAAGAATAACAAAATTCAACAACAATCTACTAGTATCCAGTCAAGACCAAACAGGCCCTCGACTAGAATCAACAAAAATACAATCGGATTGGTAACAAACTGAAGTGGAAATAACAGAGGCGCATACGGTGACAGAAGTTTCTAAACAATATGAGCGTTCAACATTGCAATCCACACTGGCGCTGTTACCATGTGCAAAATACGAATTTGCGCAACAAGGTGAAATGATCAACTACACTGGGAAAAATAGCACTCGTACATGTAACAGTGAACAATGCGCCCAAATGGTTACTTCTCAAGCCATCAAAACAATAACGACCAAATCTCAGACATCACTTTGTAATACTGCGAGAATGACCTTTACTTGCAAATACGTACACACACAAACACAAACGCATACACACTTACCAACCAGTCAAAACAAGAAACACAAGTAAAAGAGAGTCAGATTTGTTACCACTAGCATAATTAACTGAAAACTCAAAATGTATATATATGTATGATTGTATAGCGATGATTTGTATTCACGAAATAAATGGCCATTATCCAATTTTTTATTAATGTGTTCTTTCTTCCCAATTATAAATATAGGGTGTAAAATTAAAAGATATGGACATTATAAATATATATATATATATATATATATATATATATATATATATATACATATATATATATATATATATAAACAAAAAGGGGGTTTATTGAACTTCAGGTACGTACTTAAGATATCGACTCGGCATATATATAAATATATATATATATATATGTATATATATGCTAACATTTTATGTCACTACAAATATATCCATACATCTACACATTTACACAACATATAAATTATGCATATATAAATCATCATATAAGAAATCATGTAAGTTACTCTGACATATTATATAAGAATCCCAGTATCCATTCATATATATACGTGTACACAACATACATTTTTTCTATTTCTAAATAAGCATTTAAGCAACCATGTGAGTTCACCCCACATACTATATAAATATATAAAATTATTCAATATATATATATATATATATATTCTTCTTATATAAATAGATAATAATATTTCATCTTTATATATTTGCTTCTACACGCCATACATAAAATGTATAAATAATTAAACATATAAGTAACTGTGTGTGAAACTCTGATTTTATTAAAATATTTATATATATACATCCATCCATCCATCCATTCATATATATATACGTGTAAAAATAGTAAATATTATGTTTATCTAAATCAATATGTACGTAACTACGTATGATTCACTAGTGCACTCGATTCATATTAATTACTGTATATTCTCTAAATTGCACATATGTTATAGCATTTAAGTTGTTTCGTTCACTAATTACAACCCCTAGCCGCGGTCTTCTAGTCTCCTTTATTGTAAGCTCTGATTCATCTAATCAAAGTTTCCTGCCATTCGAGCAGGCCTCATTATATATAGAGCCTAATGAGTTTTTCGTAGATGCCTCATTCATTTCGTTCATTCCTCAGTTTATTTCAATTGATTGTCTAATAAAACTGGTTAATCTATTTCGGGTACATAGTGCAATCCGTTTACATGTCCTGTTTCCTCTAAGTGCCAGGATAGATACGATCTATAGCTATTTCTATAGTTGCATGAAGTTTTTTTCCCTCTATGCACCTTTATTGGACGCATGCAGAGCAAACTTTTCATCTATTTGCGTCTTAACTAATTAAAAAGGGAGTGGGGAATATACCGTAAATTCACGAAAGGTAATGTATATTTTGTGATTTTATCACTTGTACTATGTTACCGCTGTTCACGCACTGAGTTAGAGGATATTAATGCACGCAGCTGACAGAAGTTTTGCTGTTTATTGATTGGACGAAGGATAAACTTTCTTCAAATCACGGTTACCGGCTTGATGTAAACTCAAATCCAACTGTATTTGCCCAGTCGCTCAGCAATTCTTAAAAT
The DNA here is from genome assembly GCA_029291075.1 of Eudiplozoon nipponicum. NCBI lineage: Eukaryota > Metazoa > Platyhelminthes > Monogenea > Mazocraeidea > Diplozoidae > Eudiplozoon > Eudiplozoon nipponicum. Next base: position 59,354 of record JAQBSW010002600.1, read on the forward strand.
AAAGTTTTCGAATCGTTAAAAACAGTGGGATTGGTATTGATACCAGGCTCGCAAACACACTTTAAAGAACGGCTATCACCTAACGCGCAGTCAATGACTGGTTTAAGATGAGAATATCAGTTTCTATTAGTTGGCGCCTCAAATTTAAAAAAAACGCATATGTTTGGTCACCTACCGGAAAATATACCTTTCAGCATTTTTACTGATCCGCCAAACGGTGCGGCTACGGCTACGGCATGCTTGATGTACTTCTTCTTCCACGATACTGGCACTTTGTGCAGAAAGTTAACCAACATTAGACCACCCATGCTGTGCCCGACGACTACAACTTTTCGATTCCCGCCTGCCGCGTATGCTGATTCAACTAGTCGTTGCGTGTAGGGCACAAATTCGTCGTTCTCACCTGATATATCATGTTAAATACCTTTCTTATTAATCAGCAAATACAAATGAAAAGTGTTTTTTGTGATGTGAAAAACGTTTACAGCTATTGTGAATTATAACGTGGGCTGCAGGTTGGCATAGTGTGAAAGGTTTCATGTTATTGGTTCGGGATAAAGACTCGAGCTCAAATACATTTACATAAATAAATGCAGTCATATGCGATAAAAAGTAATATCATCACTTTCACATTAGACTGTCATGCAATCGTTTCTTTTAAATCCAAATTACCACAGGATCAAAAACTTAATTAAGCAAGCCCTAATGGAATAAGAAATTTTATTTAAAAAAAGTTTATAACTTGTACAGAATTTGCAAAATAATCATCGTGAAAAAACTTTAAACATGTCATTTTATTCAATGAAAATTTAAGGATTTCAAAAGAAAAAACCTTCGCAAATTGTCTTATAGAAAATATCGCTTATAGAATTAGAATATTTTAATTTGTAAATGCGCACCATTTAAAGCAGTGTCTCATAAATTGTTTGAGATGTTATTTCAATAATACGGTTGCAATAATAATATTTGCTTTGGAAGTCAATACCCATTTTGGATTAGAGTAACTCTAATTTATTATATAAAGGGAATTATTTTTTATAAATTTGTTGTTTTACTTGCAAATAAAGATAGATGAATTACATAACAATCGATGCAAAAAGTCTAAGGAAACATTACTAAGAGGACCCACTCTTATTCGGCTTACAATATATATATATATATATATATATATATATATATATATATATATATATATATATATATATATATATATATATACTCTCTATAAGTAAAACAAAGGCAAATTTGTTGACACCCAAATAACCAGATGGAATCCCAGAATGTATAGAATTAAAAGATTTTACAGTGAAGTTTAAGTATTCGTGAAATATATATATCCATTGCCTTTTAATATTATAAAGTATGTTTTTTTATTAAGAATTCATATCATATTTAATAACAAAGAGTATAATGACCGGTTTACTTCGAGAATACACAGCAAAACTCTACGTTTATTCATTTATATACATCCTGGGTTTTCATTTTATTAGATGGATAACAAATAGATTTGTCATTTTCACTTATTTTTCCTGTTTTTTATTAATTGGGGCTGATTTGTGAATATATTTGTTTATGTCTTTTTGCGTTCCTTGTATTAAGCAGTGATGTTGGAGATCAGTATATTATGGCAGTAAAAATTAATCTTGAGATTTTGTGTACTAATGGTGTTTCATTAAAAATGGAAATAGCGATCTAGTTGACAAATATAAAATGCTGTTTTAATAAATGGTGGAATTTGGATATCTACCTACTACTAATCCACTTTTGAAACCTGTGTTTGAATCATTAGCGTAAACAAAACACAATACTTCGTTTAAGTTCTGCTGGTTTTAATCAAATCGTACTTACTTGTTGCTCTTCTGAAGTCGTATGGTGAGGCAATAAGAGTTGATCCATGTTTGTAGTAAGGAATTTTGGCAAAGTATTCAAACGTGTCCCTTAGATACTTAATGGGAAATCCAGCGGTTCGCCCCAAATATTCAACAGACCAAGAATCACCTTGTCCAGGAAACACGTTGAAACCGAAATTTTCCAGAGTTTTGTTTGAAAGGTTATCGAAACGCAATCTGAAAATGAAGTGAAATAAAATGTTCTCGACAATGCTCTACAACACAGCGTGACTGGTTTAATACATTGTATTGTTATTTTAATCAAGCGTGAATACTTGACTTAAAGAATAGTTTTTTACCAACAACGCAATAAATGCTTCCAAAACAAATGTAAGTATTCTTAAAATGCTGAATGATTTTATTAAGGATTATAATTTTTTATAGCTCATAAAATATTTTTCGATATTTTCCAAAATAGAGATGAGATAAAATAAATCAAATCTTAAGGGTTTATACCGCATATTTATGGCTTTAAAAAAATTTACATTTATATTTGTTTGAATATTATTTTATACTATATTATATCTAGCATAATTTCTTTAACTAAATATATATACCAAAAGTTCAGTTTTAATTACTGCACGCAACTTCATTCATAAATAAACTAAGCTTGTTCCACAGAATTTGCAAACCTTAACTACATGTTCCTATTATTATAATTAGTTAATTATAAAACCTATATTAATATTATTTTATATACATTATATATTTTATATACATTCCTAAAACATTAAATATTCAGTTTTTATTATAAATAAAGAAAATATCATTCTAACTCGTTGGGCGTAACGTTTTACCAAGATTCATATAATTTGAGATGTCTTTATTTAAATCTTGCATAGTTTTTGTGAAAAAAACCAACGAAATTGTTTATAATCATCAGAAACGAGTGCATAGATTTTAAAAGTATTTACTTTTTGATTCATGATAATCTAGAGTATTATTTTTTAATTCTGTACTAGATTGATTATAGCAGGTTTTCTGTATATCAATTTTGTTCCTCCTCATATACTCTGTTTTATTTATACAAATTAATTTACGGATCTTTTTGAACCAGGTGAAGCTTTTGTATTATTTTTTCGGATTTTAGAATTCTATTAATAAAGGATAAATTAAAATTTGTTGTATGCTTGAGAACTAGCATTTTTAATATTTAAATTTACAGAAGATTTGAGCGAATTTTCAAGCAAAATGCCTAATTATTGTGTTTTGAATATTGCAAGAAAAAATTAAAAAATTGACGTTTTCATTAGTGAATATTTATGTGATTTAGCTTATGTACAATTCAACGCCGGGGCAAACTGATTAGAAATGCTTTAAAGAATGGTTAATTGCACGGGTTGCGATAAAATTTATTTACATATATTTTGCGTCTTCAGATGAACATCCATATAATTGTGTCAAGCAAATCGCAAAACAGCAAAATTATTTACCATCACACGTACTGATGATCTAACATCTGATAGTCCTGCAAACATGGTACTTGGCTGGAAACGTCAGCTGCGTAATTTTTCTGCACAAACGAACAGGAATGTTTTTCGGCTTTCGCAAAACATAACATATATTTGCATTACGATTTGACTTCTCGTTAGTCGGTTTGCGGTCATGCTCCGACCATGGTCATGGAAGGTCGAAATATTGGCAAAATGTTTTTGGTGCTATATTCTCTAATAGATTTAATTTTTTTAATTAATATATAAAAATCCCATTACCGTAGTTATATTATTTATGAGTGTTATAATAGGCTACATAGGCTGCGTCGTATTCAAGCGTGTTTGGAATGAATTTTGGCGTTAAAATAGCAAGTAAATATTGATTTCCGTTACCCAACTTAATAACCTGACCAAAAATTGTACCAAAGTTTATTGAAAATGTCGAGCTGAATCTTTCGTTTGTTTGCTGGATTTAAGATTATACAAAATGATAAATGAGCATTGAAATTTACTAACATGCAGATGGAGTATTAATAAAATGAATTAACAATGATGGAATACAAATGTAGTTCATTAGTATATGTAAAGCATAGACAGATTATTTTACGCATATCAACTTTATGTGTTTATCCTATCTAAATAATGTTACCTGTTAAGCAATCTATTAGTTGGTAACAGTTCTGTGCGATGCGACTTGAGAAAATGGCGTTTATCGAATGTTCACAAAAATCGTTAAATAAACTATCATACCGAACACACGATTGGTGATTGCTTAGTTGAGTAACTTAAACATATGTGGTGAAATCGGAATAAAATAAGTTCGCGATTGGATAGAAATTGTAAATTCGTAAATTTCGGTCAAGTCAAATGTATAGGAGACATTCAGGGATAACTTTTTCGTATATAATATTCTTTAATTTATAAAGAAAATGTACACCGGTCCGCTTTAGTCAAATCGCCATCGTGTTCTGATAAAGAACGTAGATATGTCAAAAGTTGTCAGCACGTACGATTGACGATTGTTTCGTTATGTTGTGTGATTTGTTAAATGAAATAGGGTTGCTGTTTATGTCCTTTCAGAAAACTAATTTGAGGTATCTCTTGTAAACACCATTGTTATTTATAAATATTTCATCATATGATCTACATCACGTAATAAATTGCATTTTTTTAAATTCAAGTGTGCAAAATGTTCATTTTTAACAGCTCATCTTCAATTTTATGCCCGTAAGAATGCGGAAAAAATGAAATATAATGTAATCTTTATAAAATTTTTCTTACCGAAAATGTGTTCTTAATTTTCCTGGAAAAAGTAGATATTTTGCTTGAACCCATATTCTTTGCAAATCATCAACGAAGTTCTTTACATGATAACTTTGAGTCCCAGCAAGACCAGGTATGAATACAATTGGATGATGTATAACTGATGACTCAGCTTTAATGTCATTTAGGTTTTTAGCGTGTATTGAGCCAATCACCACGAAACAGACCAGTTTCGCTAAGATCCAGTGAGAATTTCGCATGTTTTACTAAAATATTGCAAAAACAGCAAAAGTTATATTTAGAATATTTTTGTAAAATTTCTAAATTTTGTATTTTATCAACATGGCAAAATATAGCTACAGTAAATTTCAGTAAAATGTTTTTGTCAGCGTCTTTGGAAGAAAATTTTTATTGACAATAAATGGAATATGGGCTTGCGTATCACGGCGACGTCTTGATTTATTTCTGGAATAGCTGTAAAATAACAAAAAAGGTTTAGTGCCCATAGACTTCCGAATAGAATGTGCAAAAAATGAGAAAGAATTAAAAAGTAAATTGAATCTTATTTTATTAATGATTAAATTTACACGTCAATTATGCATTCATTTAATAACAACATCCAGCGTATTGCTTCTGTCATCAGCCGTCTATTTGACTTCAGTTTTATGAGTTTACTTAATTTTATCATAATAGTAAATTCTATAAAATAAAAAGAAATGAAAGAAAGGCAAGAAGAAGGAATAAATAACCAAAAAAATAATGGAAGAAAGTAAAAATATAAGAAATATTAAAATTAAGGAACTAATAACAAATAATTGTAACGAAGATTAAAAAAATAAGGTTTGACGGAAAATTGTGTTCTGTGAGAAAACATAGCCGTGGTCTGGCAAAATAACGAGGTTTTTAGAAATGATTAACAGAAACGCATGGTACACGGGTTTGTGACTAACCGTAGATTCTCGAAATAAATAATCTAGTTTTTGTTTTTTTTATTTGGTAGTGGTCTCCACTAAACTGCCAATTCTCAAGCATAAATGTACACAATTCAACTGAATAGGTAAACTATAAAGCTGGATTCATCTAAATGAATGAAACTAAGTAAACTGTTTGGTAATTTATTAAGTTTTCAATGATTTTTGTAAAGTTAAAATGAATAGACGCACAACTGGTTACCTGATTAATTGCTTGACCAGAACCGCTTGTTGGACGACGTCCATGTGACAACTTCCGCAACGATTGATTTATATTTAAGTTGTGATAAACTGAGTTCAAAGATCAGATCAATTCAAGTGAGAGAGATTGAAATTCTGAATTATTTTTTTGTGTATATGTCAGAAGCTGATAATAGTAAATTTGCACACATTATCGATATATATATATATATATATATATATATATATATATATATTAATTTCTAAAATAACCGCTAATATTTGGTTTGTTTTCGGGAATGATATGAAGCTCATTTTGCATATTGAAATATGTCAGTTAAGTGTTAGAATATAAACATTTTTTTGCCAAAATTTAGTTCTGCTAAAGAAAATTCAACAATGAATAAAGATTTATGTAAACTTATATTAAAAATTCTGGCCATGTATAACATTAGGTGGGAAACGAAAAAACTATTCGAATAAATGTCTAAAAATTGCTACGTAATGTATATTAATATCCATGTACGGAAAATATTTGTCCATCCAACCCAAAATACGACTTTTATGACATTTACTGATAAATGCCTTAGAAGGACGAGATCGGCCTTTTAAATGTATCTCATTTGCTTCTTATGCAATGTATAGTTTATAACTAAAAATTAAATTAAATCTTGGTAATTTACATTAATACAATATCATTTCACTATGAGACTTATTGTCAATATTATAATGACAAACCGGAATTATATTTGCATTTGGTTTATTCCAAAAATTGCAAAAAGTAAAGAATCTCGAATGGTGTGAACAGATAAGTTGAATTTATTTAAACCTATTTTCTCCAAAGTAGACATAACAGGTTACGCAGATTTAGGTTTTTACACAAAAGTGCTTTGTAAAGTTAAACAGGTATATAGGCAATTTTAATAGTCATCTTATTTAATGTTGAATTTATGCGCACTGTAGTAATTTAAATGTGTTCTGCCATTATGTATTAATCGAATAGACTTGATCTACTAACGGTTTAGTGACACAAGGGATAAGTTACACTAATTGCAGCCAAACATGCGATAATAATAACGTATACGTATGATTGTTCATTAAGGCCGTAATCGATTTGTGATAGCAATTTCTTTGAAATATTTTGTGATGCCTAGTTTTTAACAAAAACTATCATATAATGAAAGAAATCCATTGTTACTAAATTCTATAATTAAAAATAGAGAAGGTAAGGTTAGTATTTTGTGTTGAAGTATAAGTCGGTATTAAACTGGAAATCAAAAGCAATATAAGGGTTCCATGTATCAGTGTACGAGCTGAATGCCTGAAAAATAATACTGAATTCAAACCATGACTGCGTAAAGTTTTGGTCCTACTAAATTGTTATTTATATGCATGGCGACGAACTAATAGATTTATATATATATATATATATATATATATATATATATATATATATATATATATATATAATGTTGGAAGGCCAGCATGACTAGCATTCCTTAGTACCATTTCCAAAAAAGAAAAGAAATTTAGCAGATGGGGCGGATTCTTTGTCCTTATTAGCTACAAGGTATCTACAAATGAACATATCTTTACATATAAATTAAAAGACTAAACCAATTAGAAAAAATTAAGCATGGAGAAAGTGTAAAACAATAGAGCAATCATTAAATTGCGTGCATCGTCTCAAGTTCAAGCTCAATGCCCGAACATGTTTCTTCTGCTTGCATAAATACGGATAATTCCTTTCTGGTTTTGTATTTAGTAATTATCATAAATGCTTGGTCTGTAGAACATACGAGTGAAGTACCGACAATGTGTTGCGCAATTGCCAACGTGTATTCACCAATTGATTTAAAACAGGCGTTTAAGTCCCAATGTTCTCTCATTCGAGTAATTGAACCACTTGTAGATCGGCCTAAGTAAGTTGATCGACAGCTTGCGCATCTATATTGTTAAATAATATTTGTTGTTGACAGTAACGATTGTTTCTCTTTGGTTGTTGGTAAAGGTCAATGTGTTACCTTAAATAACACTCGTAGTTTAGCTGTATTCAATTTGCGCGTTAATGCTACTTCAACTTTATTTTTTCCGCTATGCAGGAAAATGCGTCCCACATAAATGCGATTTTCGCGTAAATTGCTGTCTTTTCTGGTCCGAAATACTCTTCTTTCAGTTGACCTCCCATTTTAATAATTGACTCAATTAATTGTATTTTATATCCATTAGTCAATAAATCGTTTATTGCTTAGGCATATATTTGGCTTTTGAATCTGGACTATCCAACCTGTCAATTCTTCAAAAGCAGCCACGAACTGTTGATATATTATATTGAAATGGCATGTAGCTGCAGAAATTCAAATACTGTGCAGACGAGGTTAGTTTATGGTAAATTGTGTCATTTAATTTACCACTAGTATATTTATTTATTTTTGCATCTAAGAAAGGCAGGCAATCATATTTGTTGTGCTCTGACGTGAAACTGATATTCTTTTTCGCTTTATTGAAAATTTGAATCAAAGCTCTTGATTGGGACCTGTTTCAATGCCAAAAGAAATATCATCCACGCGGTGTATTTACTGAAAAAATTATCTTATGTCACTCCTTAAAGATTTGTTCTCCAAATGGCTTGCTATGGCTACACCATCAGTCTATTTATGGATGCTTCCATTAAAACGCAATTTAACATCTTTCGTGAATAATATGTTAAGCTCGCGTGGAGTGTGACCCGGCCCCGGAGATGGTAATATTGCCTTGTTCTATTGCTTGGACTATAATGTCAATGGTTTTGTCAATTGGAACATTTTTGAACACAAAATAACATAAAAAATTAGCATAATCTTAATTTTAACATTAATATCTTCAGTTCTTTCAAAAAAACTCAACAGTATCACTTTTGGGATAATTATCGAGCCGTTTGAGCAATGTTTCGAGTATACTAACTGAACATTTAGGCAATGCAGGGAACGGAGAACGGACTATTGATAATATTGGTCGCCTTGAATACACTATTTTGTGTGTTTGTGGTAATCCGTACATTAAACAATAATTGATTGTGCGGGTGGTGGTAACATTTATTAAAATCAAGTTTGCGAGCTTGAAGTAAACACCAATCCCATTATATTTAACCATTCGTCGAACAAGATAGCAAAACTACCGCCGGCCGCAACGCACTGACAGGTTTCGACTTTCCATAATCATCATTAGAGTACGACAGCAAACTGACTAGTGAGGATCAAACGGGATGACATATATTTGGAAAGCAAAATTAGATATGCGGCTCTCACGTCTAGTAGTCTTGCATACATCGTACCTGTCTGGAAATTTCGGCTGCACAATTTTTATACAGTCACGAACATTAGCTGTTGTAGCTTTCTCCACACACACACACACACACACACATATAGCTGCCATATACATATATATATATATATATATATATATATATATAGACAATACAATTTAAAAAATAATTGATTGCGCAGGAGGTGGTAACAATTCTTTAAATAACTTCGAGCCTAATTTAAGAATTGTACCACCACCCTAAAAATAAATATTGTTGTATATATATATATATATATATATATATATATATATATATATATATATATATATATATATATATATATATATATATATATATAGATATAATGTGTGTGTATAAAACAGTTAATGTTCTTTACCACATAGAAATTGTGCAGACACGTACTATGTATGCAAGACTACTAGAGTTGAAAGTCGCATATCTTATTTTGCTTTCCAAAAATATGCAATGCGGTTTGATACTCGCTAGTTAGTTTGCTGTCGTACTCTGATGATGATCATGGAATGTCGAAACGCGCTAATGTGTTGCGGCTGGCGGTAATTTTGTTATGTTGTTTGACGACTGGTTTAATACAATAGGACTGGTGTTTGCTTTAAGCACGCAAACATGATTTAAAGAATCCGCTATTTCTTGGTGTACATGATCCAAATTGTTTGAACTTCTGTGCAATAGCGTCATCATTTAAACTGGCATCTGCCAAGATCTTAATTTCATTTATAACTTTGCGCTGCATTTTGTCTAGCTCATATGATTTATCCCCTAGACGCGTTGATTTGGTATTGACATTTAGTACGCTTTCCATCTTTTAGAGATAGCCAGATTTGTCCATTAAAACGACGCTCTTTCCTTTGTCAGCGTGTACTATTTTGATGTCTTAATTTCTACTGATATCTCTAAGCCTATTCAAATGTTGCTTTGTCGATGCATGTTTTTTGTATGTAATTTGACGATTTCAAATGTGAAACCTGATCAACTAATGATGCCTTGTATTAATTTTTTATAATCAATTCTTGTGGATTCCCAGTCGGCAGCTCGCTCAAATAATCATTCAAATGCTGCCATAAAATCAACATCGTAATCATCAGGATGAATTTAATAATTTCTGCCTATCGATAGTGCCTCCATTGTTAGTTGATAGACGAGTATTTTTGATAAATTTAGCAAGTATTAATCAATATTGCTCGGCATTAATAAGAAAATTTAATGAAACTAAACTACGTGTGTTATTTAAAGTAAAATACTTGCCTTCACCAGCAATAAAAGAGAAATAGCCGTTAATATCGACATCAAATATTATTTCTCTCCATACACGTGGAAGCTGTCAGTTTACTTACGTACGTAGTTAATTACCCGAATTAGAAAAAATTGCGACTTAAAAGTTTAAAAAAATCAAATGGTGAATATACGTCTGCAATTGCGCAACAAATCGTAGAAAATTCACATGTATCTTCTCCAGGCGTATCATTTAAAATGACTATTGAATGCAACAACATAAAGAAATTAGCCAAAGCTTTATGAATAAACAAATTGTAACCGGATTTATGCAAGAAAACGCATGTTCGGGCATTGAGCTTGAACTGGGAAGGATGCAGGCAATTGATTGGTTGTTCCCTCATTTCACAATTTCTCCATGTTTACATTTCTTATTTGGTACTTAAACGGTACTTATATCCGATAAAACATTTTTTGTTTTGTAAATGAAAAGGGTTCTATGAATATATATATATATAGATATATATATATATATATATATATATATATATACCCCACTATCCGTACTCTAATAACTATTCTCTTTATACTCTCATGTATACACAAAACTAACTACACAATATATACACATATAAGTGTACTCTAATAATAAAAACAAATTAGTTCAAATATGACCGGAAGGATAAACCAAAGAACGGGAAGCATTATCACGGGCACATTCGTTTCGCGCTTACTGGAGACGCATCAGTAGGAGCCGGTATTACACCATTTACGCACTATATATTTGGTTGAAATTTTTGGGCAATATGACGGTACAATCTCCTATACGAATGTGCAAATCTTCAGTAGTAAAGCTAACTTAATATAAAGTCATCGACAATGCGACATCAGAGCCAACTCACTATATATAATATATAAAGCATGTCTGTAAAGGGTACTAAAACTATGCTATTGAGTCATTAACCGATACCAAAATTATGGTACCAGTGAACAATGCGCACAAATGGTTAATTTTCAAGCTATCAAAACAATAATGACAAGATCTCAGACATCACTTCGCAATACTGCCAGAATGACCTTTACATGCAGTTTGATCCTCGCTTGTCAACTTACTGTCGTACTCTGATGATGATCATGGAATGTTGAAACGCGTCAGTAGGTGTAACTGACGGTAATTTTGCTAATTTGTACGACGACTGGTTAAATAAAAAGAGATGCGTTTTTACTTCATGCTCGCAAACTTGATTTAAAGAAAAAATCATTAATGTGATACATTTGAGTGTCGATAAGGAGGCTACATACAAAAATAAATACATGCTGCTTCGAAAGTTATTTTTAAAAGTAATTTAGCTTCAGCAAAATAAGTTAAATTATCTCAGAATGTGTAACTCACATCTACTAATGCACAAAATGATAATAATTCTGATTTATATTAGACGCACTGAAAGAAAATATTACATTTTCTTTGAAGCTAAAACACACAAAAATAGAGTTGATCCTAAATTTGTAGGAAATGAGTAGGAAATTATACTTAAATGAAATTAGATTATTATCTGCTAAAGCAAAGAAAGTTATAAAGCCTCAACACATAAATAGTTCATTCGATGCATTTCGGCTTATTTCAAATTAAAAATAGATTATTCTTATACATAGAAGAAAAAGAACATAAATACGGAAACACACAAACAAACAGATTCTCAATGACCAGTGGATTTTATAATAAAAATTTTTAAATTAAAACTCACATTCTCAACTTAATCTGTCCACTAGGGGGTACGACCTTTGTGCTGGCTTTGAACAATACTGTTAGAAATGGATTTTCTTATTTTATCTACCCCATAAGAGAGCGAATTAATTCTATACATAAAATATATATGCATATCTATACATCAATTCAAATCCGGAAATTATATACAAATTCAACAACGTTTACCTAGTTGCCATATCATCGGACAGTTAATGCAGGTCATGAATTACTAGTTGGAAGTTATAGCAAACATCGAAGTTAAGGAAAGGCTAATCTAATTATGAAATACGGCGTACGTTTGCAAATATCATGAGGGCTGCTTAATAAAATTTAAACTTGTGTAAACGCCCCGGCTTCAAGTAAATGCCGTACGACGTTACAAACTCGGTTAAGGTGCTCTGAATAGAGATTAGTTACTGATATGGGGGCCCTTAAGAGGGCCTGGTAATGCGTTCTCTTGAAGTCTTCAGAGTTGAAGATGTCCTAGAGCCTTGGGTGGACTCTGGTTGAGTTGTCGCTCCCGTGGTTGAGCTGTAATCGCGTTGTGGATAGTGTCCTGCAGGTCCTGCACTCAATTGGCTCGTCTCTCCGGTATCCCGCAACAAGATGAGTCACGGATGTAGTTAGTTGTTGGTGAAACTATCAAATCACCAGCGTAGGTATTGACAGCCGACAGAACGCACACGCGTGAAGCAGGTAGAATGCAAATGCCACAACTGACTTGCATGGTAAATTACCGTGCTTAAATAGCATGCAATATGTCTACTTGCACACTATTGGTTAAACGTGGTTAAACGTGGTTAAACGGCAATTTCGCTTTTTTCTCATTGGTGCAACGTAAATAAATTTGAATTTAATTTACGCAATATGTCGGCGATTGATTTGTGTCGTTACAACACTTTCCTCTCTGAAAAAAAGGAAAAAAATATTCCTCTCTGCGAGGCTAGATAAGAAATGCATGACAGAGTTCGAACCAAGTTAAGCAAAAATATGATGAACCATAAGTGCTGGGCTTAAATATGCTTGTTGGTTGCTTCAACAATGATATGATGCCAGGTAACCACTAGGAATTGCTACACAAATTGTTAGCTCTAGTGGACGGTCATAGCACGTGAGGCAAAATAGAGCAGTGTAAGTTTTTGGAGCCGCAGCGTGAAGATTTCGAGGTAAATCGCCTCTGAATTTGCCAGGTTTAAGTTAAAACCTAAGCAGGTTGGATCGTTGTCAATGTGTTTGTATACGACCAAAGGAGCTAGAGTGCTCGACGTTGTGGTCATGACATTTGTAGAGTGGTCTTTGTGCAATAGATAAAGTTGAGATATGCATTGAAAGTGGCCTGTACCATGATATGAAGCTGATCACTACTTAGTGTTGCTACACGAAAGCGTTAGCTCTAAGTAGCTGGTCATACCAAAATAGGCAGTGTAATGTCATGTGTGAGAAATACATTATAATGTAAAAATATATACATTAAAATCAAAGGTAACTGCATAAAAATATGTACACGAACATTGCCTCAGAGATGGCATAATACCAAAGAACTGTTCAAAAATGCTACACAATTGTTAGCTAAGAACAGCTGGTTATGCCACGTGAGACAAATACTAAAAATAACGAAAGGTTAAAAAAAATTTTATAGTTAATGTTAATGTTTAAAAAAAATTAATTACGCGTTATACAAAGCAGGTTATTGAGATTGTGGGCAGACGGAGCCTGAGACGTGTGTAGAAGGTTGAACGCTCTCAGGATCAGGTGGTTCGATAAACGGTTTCAACCTGTCTATGCTTACTGATGTCGGTGTAGCGCCTTGCATAATGATGAAGTATTTTGGTTGTTTGAGCAAAATCGGGTAAGGACCGCGATACTTTGGTTGTAGTGGTGCAACAGCATTATTGTTGCGAACGAGTACTCTCTTGCAGCTGTGGAGCTGTGGGTGAACGAAGACTGGACGAGGCGTGTGTCTCGGCTGCTGTTCGGACATGTTACCGAAATGAAGTCGAAGGCGGGTAGCTTCGTCTTGTGGGTCATCTTGTGCCGGTAGTAGACGTGGGAGCTGACTAGGCAGGCGTAGATCCATGCCATACAAGAGTTGTGACGCAGACGTTTTAATGGATTCACGAGTACGGGAACGCATGGCAAGCAGAACTAAAGGTAGTGCATCGACCCAGTTGCCATTAATGGACGAGGATGCTAAAGCTGCTTTGAGTTCCCTATGCATTCTCTCTACCATGCCATTAGCTTGGGGATGGTAGGCAGTCGTCTGGCGTAAGATGCATCCCATGTACCGCAAGGTGGTTTTGAAACGATCAGATGAGAAGCAAGTGCCTCTGTCCGTGATGACCTCATTGGGAACACCATAATTGGATATCCATGCAGAGATAAAACCGTTAGTTACTTCATCTGCAGAAATGGTGCCAAGAGGTAATGCCGCAGGCCACCGTGTAAATCTATCGATCATAGTTAGAAGGTAGCTGAAACCTTGAACCTTTGTCAGATGAACTATGTCGATGTGGACGATGGCTAGGCGAGAAGTAGACCGAAAATGTTGCAACTTAGAACGAGTGTGTCGTGTGATCTTGTTTTTCTGACAAATTGCACACTCTGAGACCCATCGTTTAACATTCTGCCTAAGTCTGTGACCCCAGAAACGATCTGTAAGAAGTCGGACAGTCGCTTGGCTTCCTGGGTGAGAAATTGAGTGAATTGAATCGAAAACTTTTCTCTGAAGGCTGGTCGGCAGAACTGGCTTGTTGGGCTGCGTACCCGTGAAGTAAACAATTGGTAAGCCTTCCCACAGACGGCATATGAACTTGGTTGGGTGACGGGCTATTGATCTTTGAATGTGAATGTCACCGCGTTGTTCAGTTCGCAGGAGAGTTGGCGTTAGTGCAGGTTCACTGAGTGCCACGGAGTTGACAGTGAATGGTGACGGCGAAGGTGGTTGTAGAGAGACGTCTGGCCTGGACAGGGCATCTGCAATGAAGTTCTGTTTGCCCTTGACGTGAAAGACGTCAAATTGCCATTCGCTTAGACGAGAAAGCTGTCTTTCCACTCTGGCAGGGTACTTGGCGATAGATGAAGTTGCGTTTCGAAGTGCGCTAACTAGTGGTGCATGATCTGTGAAAACAACAAATCTGCTACTGCCAATGATGCTGATAAAATGGCGCACTGCGTCGTGGATGGCGAGAAGTTCTCGGCCGAAAGTGTCGTACCTCGTTTCTACTGGTTGGAGAGTACGCGAGTAGAAACTGATAGGCTTCCGAACTCCGTCGATCTCTTGTTCCAAAGTGGCTCCAATAGCGAATTCAGAAGCATCTGTCGTGAGTAGAAATGGCTTTTCGAAATCTGGATGCGTTAGCATTGTGGCATTTGCTAACGAGTTGATGGCAAGTCGAAGTAATTCCTCGTCTTCGGATGACCAAGCAATGATGGAATTCTTGCTAAGTCCTTTTCGGTTCCGCAGGTGCCTGCACAAAGGATAAAGTTGTTTTGAAAGGCCTGGAAGGAACTTGCGATAATAGTTTAGTACTCCCAGGATTTTCTGCAAATCGCTCAAAGTCCTTGGTGACTTGATATTCTTGATTGAATTCGTCTTTGACGGCAACGGTTGAATACCTTGGGCCGTGATACGATGCCCTAAGAAGTCGACGGATGAAGTTGCAATCTGCGTCTTGTCACAGTTGATCTTGAGTCCGTGGTTGGATAAGCGTGAGAGGACATTTCGTAGATGTTTCGCATGAGATTCTAGATCTGGACTGAATACCATAATGTCATCTAGATATGACATACAATAAGCAGAGTCGTCGCGAAGTATGTTGTCTATGAATCTTTGAAATGTCTGAGTAGCACACTTGAGTCCAAAAGGCATGTAAAGATATTCAAAAAGGCCAAATGGAGTGATGACTGCAGTTTTCTCGATATCCTCTGGTGCTACCGGTATGTGATGGTACGCTTGTCTGAGGTCAATCACTGAGAAGAAATTGCTGCCGTTGAGTTTTTCAAGTAAAGTGTTGATATTTGGAATAGGATATGCATCAGATTTTGTCACTGAATTTAGCTTACGGTAGTCTCCACAGGCTCTGTACGATCCGTTTGATTTTGAGACTAAGTGCAGTGGTGACGCCCATGAACTTTTCGATGGTCTGATGATTCCCTCTTCCAAAAGCCTTGAGAATTCTTCTTGGGCAGCTTTCAGCTTAGCAGGAGCCAGTGGTCGCTTCTTGAGTGCAATAGGTTGTCCTTCTGTGACGATATGATGCATCGTGTTGGAGACTCGTAGCTCTGACTTGTTAAGATCGAAAAGCGATTTGTATTTTCGAAGAGCTGCTGATATCTCTGCTGAATGATGCACTGGGGTTGGCTGAATGACCTGTAACTCCAAACGCTCGGAGGCAAGTGTCCAAAAGCTTTGTTCAAGTCCGGTGGAGGGGTCGATGATCTTTTGATTGGCAAGATCAACAATGAGCCGAAATTTTAGAAGGAAATCAAGGCCTATTATATTATGTGAGACCTTGGCAATGATGAAGTTGTGGGAAAATTCACGTCGTAGACCTATGTTGAGTGTGCGGTACCGGCAGCCATATGTTGGTATGGGCTCGCCTGTAGCTGTTGCGAGAAGAACGCCTAGCGACATCTCGGCCATTGAATCACCTTTGAGAACTGAGACTGCCGCACCTGTGTCTACGATGAACTCTTCGCCAGTTTTGAAATCAAGAAGGTGCAGAAGTTCGTTGGGCTGTTTGGCCGGGTCATGCAAACAAGTAGGCTGGTGATTGCGACCGGCATTGTCTGTTTGGTTCTCTATGTGAAAAATTCGGCGTGGACGAAAAGAGTCGACAGGGATGTCGGATTGTAGTTGGCTTCTTCCCTGTAGCGCCGTTGATGCCGTTGATGTGCAGAAAGTACGGTCTTCTACTTCCTGCGCCAGACGTTTCCCGATACTGATGCACCCTTGTGCCTGCGGTCTGTTGTCCTCTCCGTCAGCTGTGGAAATTGACACTCATTCGGAAATTCTTCGGAACGACAAAGACAAACTTGGCAAGCATAAAAAACTTCTGGTGGTTATAACACCAGTTCTTTGGAGCATATTTATTAAAGGATTGCGGAGATCTCGATCGCCGCCTACCATTATAATTTGACTTGGAAACGAATTTTGGTCGAGCATTCACTTGATTTATCTCGGATTTGGTAATGGCCAATCCTTCTAGAACTTTGGCCATGTTCGCCACTGTTCTCTCTAAAGAGGAGATTCTATCATCTTGCGGGGGTGAAGAAAAGGATGATGGATTCACTTTGGGTTCCAAAACCCTATATTCTAACTCACATCTCTCAGATAAGTCATCTATAGAGAGAGTGTTGGGGAGCTGTCTGGCAAAGAGTTTTAATGTTTGGGGAAGATTGTTAATAAAAACAACCTTAGCCTCATGGTCAGAAATGTTGGTTTTATACCAACGTTTCCGTAATTCCCTCAGTATTTCTATGGGGCCAAGATTTGGCATATCTAACTGCGCATATTTGTTTATTATCTGCTCAGTTTCCGTGGGTCCAAGCAAGGATTCTACCTCGTTTTGTAGGCCCAAAATGGGATTAGGTAGCTTCCTAATGGCCTCAAGCTTAGGATAAATCCGTCGCTGCAATTCAGAAGGTAGTTTAGCAAAAACCTTCGACAGTTTTTGATGACTGTCATAATCAGGAAACGGGGAGAAAGCGGAGTCTACGCGCATAAAGAATAGCTCACTATCTCCATCCCAAACAGGAACATCAATATCTAAAATTGGACCCGACATTTTAACAATCTTACAGGATCTTAAAAGCATAAATTTATAAGAAATATGAAAATATATAAATATACTTTAACGAAACGCTTACCCAAAAACAGGCTTCCACAGTTGAATTGCTTCCAAAAATCCGTAATTGATCCTGTCGAGTACGTACGGTACCGTTTTGTACGTAGAAAAGATGAACAAAGGCCCCGTTGGCCTTTGATGCCGATGTATTATAATTATCCCCACAAATCCACGAATATATACCCAACAGATTTCCCAGAAAACCACGATCAGGGTAAAGAAAACACAAATGTCAATCTATTTATCCCAAATAGATGAAAAAGGAAGTCAATTTTATTTATACCAAAAAAATCAGAACAATAATCAATATCCTGGCGCGGTCGCCAATTTTGTAAACGCCCCGGCTTCAAGTAAATGCCGTACGACGTTACAAACTCGGTTAAGGTGCTCTGAATAGAGATTAGTTACTGATATGGGGGCCCTTAAGAGGGCCTGGTAATGCGTTCTCTTGAAGTCTTCAGAGTTGAAGATGTCCTAGAGCCTTGGGTGGACTCTGGTTGAGTTGTCGCTCCCGTGGTTGAGCTGTAATCGCGTTGTGGATGGCGTCCTGCAGGTTCTGCACTTAATTGGCTCGTCTCTCCGGTATACCGCAACAAGATGAGTCACGGATGTAGTTAGTTGTTGGTGAAACTATCAAATCACCAGCGTAGGTATTGACAGCCGACAGAACGCACACGCGTGAAGCAGGTAGAATGCAAATTCCACAACTGACTTGCATGGTAAATTACCGTGCTTAAATAGCATGCAATATGTCTACTTGCACACTATTGGTTAAACGTGGTTAAACGGCAATTTCGCTTTTTTCTCATTGGTGCAACGTAAATAAATTTGAATTTAATTTACGCAATATGTCGGCGATTGATTTGTGTCGTTACACTTGCTGACTTTATTAATTTTTCGCCTTCTCATGCAATGTTTAGCTTATACTCACAAAAGAGATATGATCAAATCCTGAGCTTATACTTTCATTATATGTATATTTAAAATTGTCCTAATTAGTATTTATTTATTTATTTATTTATTGAGATTATATATTGCCATCGGTTTTCATTGTAAACACCTGTATTGATGTATTTTTCTATCCCATAATCAAAATATCCTATGTGAAATATTGATTAGTTTGAAATTATTATTTTTCGCTTTAACGAAATGCTAATAGCGCTACAGACTCTGATAATCAAATATAAAATTCCAATTATATTATTTTAGGCCGAATTTGTTTCAATGTTTTGGAAACATTTGTTATTCTTGCATCTTCTACGTAAATTGTTCATAAGAGACTTCAAACGTTTGAAGATAATGGTTTATTATCATATCATCAAGGTTCAAGAAAATATTTTTGAGATACTATTAATGTATGTGTATCATTTTTCCGTCATTTAAAAAAATATCTAAATATAAATATGCCCTGTATTAAGAATATGTGTGGAGAAAAGCAGCCAAAATTAAATAAAAATAGAATAACGATTGCAAAAACGAATTAAGCGCATATAGACGATACAATTAAGAAATAATTGATTGCGAGGGTGGTGGTAACAATTCTTTAAATCAAGTTTGCGAGCTTGAAGTAAACACCAATCCCATTGTATTCAACCAGTCGTCGAGCAACAGAACAAAACTACCGCCAGTTGCAACGCACTGACGCGTTAATTAAGGGTAACTCACCCATTAATTTTATAAGCAGAATAGTGCTTTTAGAGAGACTTATTAATCCCGACTAAATATAAGCAATGCCTGAATTCCATAACACAAAACATCGACTATGGTGTTAATGTTCAGCGTACAAATATTTTAAGTACACATCAAGTTTTCTACACCTGTTCTACAGAATTACATACATAAATTCTTCTTTGAACTACCTGGTGTTCTAAGCATTTCAATGTCTGTGAATCGAGTTAACTTGATCGCCTAACAAAATAATTTAAAAAAACACTTCTGAAAGTGGTGAACATAATTATTCATTCCATAGAGGCAAATTTTGAAGAATAAATGATTGGTTTGATTTCAATTAATGCAAGGTAATGAAATAAAACATCATAAATTACGCACTGATAAATTTCTCGCACACATGCCTACACACATTGTTGTTTATATTTCTATTTTATATATGTGAATTCATATCAGTTAATATATATATATATATATATATATATATATATATATATATATATATATATATATATATATATAGCCTGACACAATATTTTAGTGTGGCATTATAATATATTCGTGGTTATTTTGTTATTGTTAGGTAAAAAAATTCATTTTGGTCAATTAGCTAATCAACAATATACGTTTCTTGAAGGAGTTGCATTGATGCGCACCTGGAATATTAATATTTGATTCGTTTTAGTTAAATTTGCATTTTTATCATCAGATAAGTTATCAGGATCTTCAGTTACCACGAAACTTGCTTCATTTGTTTCGTGAAATGCAACTGATGAAGGCCTATGGTAAGCTTGGCCGAAATATATTGATGAAAGAAAATTACTGGAACAATGAAAGCTGCGTTAGTCAAAACGCAGATCAGGTAATATACGTTTCTGTTTTATTTTTATATGCAGTTATTCATGCATAATTAAACAATAATTGATTGCGCGGGTGGTCAGCCAGTCGCAACGCTCTGACGCGTTTCGACCTTAAGTGATCATCATCAGAGTACGACGGCAAACTGAAAAGCGAGAATCAAAACGCATTGCATATTTATAGAAAGCAAAGTTAGATATGCGGCTCTCACAACTAGTAGTCTTGCACACACTGTACGTGACTGCAAATGTCGGCCGCACAATTTCTACGCAGTCACGAACATTAGCTGATTGTAGCTTTCGCCACACAAATATATATAAACAATATAATTAATCAGTATATGATTGCGCGGGTGGTGGTAACAATTCTTTAAATCAGGTTTGCGAGCTTGAAGTAAATACAAGTCTTATTGTATTTAACCGGTCATCCAATAGCACAACTTAACTACCACCAATCGCACGCACTGACGCGTTTCAACCTTCCATGATCATTATCAGAGTACGACGGTAAACTGACTGGCGAGAATCAAACCGCATTAATTATATATTGATAGCAAAATTACATATACGGCTCTCACCCCTAGTAGTCTTTTGAATTGATGGTTGGAAAGTCGTTTGCATGAGCCAGAAAACTAGCTGGTACCCTCGCCCCACACACACACACACACACACATATATATATATATATATATATATATCATATTTTTTCTATTGTATTGTCTACAGATATATGTGTGTGGCGAAATTTATAAACAGCTAATTTTCATGACTGCAGGGAAATTGTACAGCCGATATTTCCAGTCACGTCCAATTTATTTAAGTCTACTGGAGGTGAGAGCCGCATATATAACTTTTCTTTCAATATATATTCAAACGCGGTTTGATCTCTCGTACTCTGATGATGATCATGGAAGGTCAAAACGCGTCAGTGCGTGCGACTGGCGGTAGTTTTGTTATGCTGTTCGACGACAAACTTGATTTAAAGATAACGTGCATAAGTTTTGTTTTCTTCAGAGCTCTGATCTTTGTCTGTTATCCGTGTTGCTTTATTACCCTGATGCAAAATTAACACAGACAATCTATTTCAAATAATTAGCCCTCTCATATATTACATGAATTTTTTATGTGTTATAATTATTGTTGACAATTTTGTCATCAATTTCATTTGTTCTTTTTGCTAATAAGTATGTTTAATAAATAATACCATGTAACCTGTGTGAATATACGTTTGTGTAGCCTAATCTTTTTGTTCCATTTTCTGGGATATTATTTTAAAAACCATAATGAAGTAGAATAAATTAACAAAAGCGAATAACGGAAACGAAATATGCACACCTGGGGATGTTGTATGCGAAATTCTTAATCGTCAGCTAAATAAACAAACCAAACAAGTTTATAGTAAATGCAATTTAACAATAATTGTTTGCGCGGGTGGTGGTAACAATTCTTTAAATCAAGTTTGCGAGCTTGAAGTAAACACCAATCCCATTGTATTGAACCAGTCGTCGACCAGTTGTTCGACAACTGGTTAAATACAATGGGATTGGTGTTTACTTCAAGCGCGCAAACTTGATTTAAAGAATAGTTTATAGTAAAAAAGGCAAAATTTTGAGCGCGTATGAAAGAGAGAAAAAACGCGCGTTTATGCGTATTTTGGCATGTACATTTCCCGCTTCCTGTTGTTGCATAATTTTTGTTTAATCCAGCTTGATCTTTGTTGCAAAAATGACAGTAAAAATTACAAGATATTACAGTTGAATTTAGCTTTCGCGAAAATAATATTGTTTTTTAACTGTGTTGTATATAATTTTTTTATGATTAATATGTACATCCATACAAGATTGTTTTTCTTCATTAACATTACGTATTTATAAAAATTTTGAACTAAATATTATACGCGAAAGGTAAAAATAGAATTTACAAATTGAGTCGCTGGTTAGCTTAGCATTTATTTTTATTTATTTCGTCCGTTGCTTGTGCGAGTGAAAAATATTTTGGATTAAAATTCCTGTTCATATTTCATTGAATGCAATTGCATATGCTGGTTCAACCTGTGACTTTCGTTCTCTGTATGTCGAAGCTGTGTTTAGCCAATGTTTAACATTGATGTCCTAATAGGATTAAAATGTTTTATTATAAATCAGTCACGTGGTTATGCCATTCCCATTAGTAATAATGAAATACAGCTGCCTACAATTTAACTTGTTGGACGCAGGGCCCTATAAATTATGATCAAAAGCAAATTTTAGTTTACATATTTTTAGATTTTGAAATATTTTTTTCTGATTTTGGTATATATATGCAAAGCGAATGCAATATTCTTTGCTTAGACCTTTCTGCATTAAGTCATAAATATTTTTATTATAATAACGGGTTTTGTAGCAAGGCGTATTTACATAGGTCATACTTGTAGACATAATTATTTCTGCAGTTAAAAGAAATATATTTTAGTGTATTACGACAATTAATTCGTAGTCATTTTTTATGTTAAGAATAAGATTTATTTAGCTTAATTTGTATGCCAGCACACTGTATAACAAGACATCAAATGGTTGTATTTGTTATTGGCCATAAAGAGGCACTACCAACGGATAAAGGGGAACATATTGCTGTAACCGCAAATTTCGCTTAACTTCTCATGTGTGCAATAGAACAAAAAGTATTATTCTAGATGAATTAATTGGCATAAGTAAAAATGTTTCTTAACTTACAAAAATAAACATAAATAAGTTGACATGATGCACTAAAATATAAATCTGTCAATGTATAAAAAAACTGCTTGTGTGAAGTGCCTATTTAAACGTACTTTTCTTATATATATATATTTATATATATATATATATATATATATATATATATATATATATATATACATTGTTCTCCGTAACGAACATTATCTACATGTTTATTTTACTCAGAGTCAACTTCCATTTTCTCGGGTAAATTTGATTTCGAAATTCCATCAAGTCAAAATTGAGAATATTTGGTTTGTTGAATTTGGTCGTGCTCTACAACAACTAAATTATCGTATTTTCTAAATTCAAAAATGCTGCATTGCTAAATTCATATGAGTAAAAAAATACATAAAAATATTAATTAAACAGACAAATTTCAACCTTTATCACATATAAGATTTTCTGTTTTATATAAAGACTGGTATCTTATATTTGATAAAAAAAGTTTTCTAATCTTACGGTCTTATTAATGTAAATAATTTATTTGCATATCAAAATATATGTTTTCTTCTTTTTTAGCTATTATTAATTCTAAACTAGGGTATTTTACAGAAATTATCACTCTTTATTTAAATTGCAATCATCCTTTTTAATAAAAATCTTACATATTTTATTACGAATAATAAAATCTTGCAGGGATAATTGTAGGTAATTCACAAGTAACATGCAATAAAGAATTTAAGAAGAACCAAGTTTGAAAAAGGACAATTTTAAATGTATTTATTTATAGGCAGATGTGGATTTTTAAGCACACACACAAATTTAAACATTTTACATTTTCGGTAATAATTGAAAATTACAAGAATGTGAATTTTCTGTGATATGTGAAATATACATTAAAATATACTTCGCTTATTTAAAAGCCAAAGGATTATTATAAAATAAGCGTATTTTTTGGACATTGATATTATTTATTTTTGCTTTATATGATAAATTAGTAACCAAGTTCATCAAAGTAAAAGTTTAATCATTATTTTAGTTAAACATTCCGTAGTCCGATTCTAATTAATTTGTTAATTAATTGAATTTTCCTTCTGCAAAGATCCACGTAGAAAGCATTCGGATAAACATATTTTAGTTAAACTTACATACGCAGTCTTGTGAAAATGATAAAGAAGCTTCTAGAAAGTGTAGTAGAACAAACACAATCATCAACTGTAACAATTATTTTGAAGCACAATTGCTACCAATGAGATGTTCATCAATTGCAGAAGAGTTGCTGCTCTATTCAACAGCGTAATTTATAAAATGTTGTTATACTCTCTGACGATTGCATGTCTTTTATGAGGATTTACACATTGTCATAACTAGATAGTATTTGATTGACCGAAAGTTGACATTCTGTGCAATAGAGTGTCAATTGGTGGTCATTTTTTTGACTGCAGATTTTTATATATCTCTCGCAATTAATTGATCTACAGTTTTGTATTCGCCCATTTTAATAAAAAATAGTAACGGTAATGAGCTCCCAATAAAGACGAAACCGGTCAACTGGATGAATTTCCCTTTATTTATCATACAATGCTTATTTTATACTAGAAAAATTTTGTACATAATGTGGCAGGTGCTTATACCGAGATCACAACATTGATTTAAATACCAAAATTCCATTAAATTATTGAAATTATTGACATGTAAAATTACTACATGATGAAATTTGATATAACTGAGAAAAACTGCAATGACCATCAACAGTTTGCCACGATCGGTACTTTCTGATCTGATTATTTGACAAATTTAATGTACCAAATGCAGCACTTCGTTCAAAGTGCAATTTAGTGTTTAAGCGTCTACATGTAATTGACCTTTACACGGACCTAAGTATTTTGCGTTTTATAACTAAACATAGTATCACTAAGATAATGCGACTGATATATTTTGCGTGCAGTAAGTGTAAAAAAGGATAGAGCAATAGCAATCTATTTATGCTTCTTGAATTGTGGACTTAAAAATTTTAAGTGTGTGATAAAGTGCAAAACAATTAAATGATATTTCTTGCAAGACAATTTTAGGCATTCTATTAGACGTAGCCTGATTACTGCAAAAGGTGACACAATTAGAATCGTGTTTCTTTACAAAAGTCAATTTGAACAAAATGTGTTATTTCATTGACACATTGAAGTATTTTTTGTTGGAAGCTGGCCCTATAGCGCAAAACAACTACCAAATTGGCATGCTATTTTGGTAAAGCCCATTGATGTTACCAAAATAATTGTATCTTCTAAAAATGTCGAAATCATTGTTCCATGTTGAAAACACGGATATAGTTAATTTACAGCGCGATATATAGTCGTGCTTATCCGAGATCACTTTCGATGAAAATGTACACAATTTACTGAAAAGAGGTTAAACTTACACGTGCAGTGTGCAGGTGAAAACAATTATCTTAAATTGCATCATTGCTTTGCCGTTATTTATGTGATAAATAATATTGTTGAGTGAGGTATCGGCATCAAATTAAAATGACCAGAAAAAGCCACCATTTTCAGGCTTTGGATACTGGAGAAACAATGTATTAATAGTTTTGTATTAGGTGTTGTGCATCTAATTACGACTTAGTTCAAATATGACATACCAAGAAAGCATTAACTGAACTTACAATCTCATGTGCACATTCGTTTCGTGCTTACTGGCGACTTTTATTTACATGATTGCCATATATTGTAATACGTGAATTGTCCTTATAGAGCGGCGTAAATATAATATATTCTTTTGTAATAAAGGCATATAGCTGCATTTCTCAAACAGAGGCTTTGACCACAAATTTTGTTTGTCATGCAAACGTTATTCTAGTAATACATATTGAACGTCAAAATTAACCTACGTCAGATAATGATATTTTATTCATTTTACAGGTATTTTAAGCAGTTACTTTAATCGAACGATAATTTTTAAAATTTTATTAATCGTTTATCGTAAGTAATTATCAATTAAACAATTAAAAATATCGTCAACGTAATTTTAAAAAAAATTAAATAAGAATTATTTAAGCTTGAAGAAAACACAGAATGAGTATTGATTCAATTTTATACTAAAGATTTCTTTTAATTTGTTGATATGCTATAAGCACTGAGCGTTAAAATTGATTGAATGTTCTTGTTTGACATTAGATTTTTATTAACCAATGTCCGTTTACAAAAAACTATTGGGTGCATGTATCATTATTAGCCGGACTTATTTTAAACTGAGTTTAAAGAAGTAGGAATGATTATTGCGCTTATTTTGTTCAGAAATTCATTTCATTTAAATGGTCAACATTACAGACAGTAATATGTTCAAGGAATGTATTTGATACCAGCCGATATGTTTATTTGCATAGTTAATACAAATAACAATCAATGATTGCACGGATGATGGTAACATTTCTTTAAATCAAGTTTGCGAGCTTGAATTAAACACGAATCCTATTGTATTTACCCAGTCGTCGAGCAAACTAGTGCGTGCGACTGGCAATAGTTTTGCTATGTTGTTCGACGATTGGTTAAATAAAATGGGATTGATGCTTACTTGAAGCTCGCCAACTTGATTTAAAGAATTGTTCATGTATATGTTGAAGCGAAACTACCCTTATTTGTTAAGTAAATGTCAACTGTACAATAATGGAGCGTAGTGCAAAGTCCACTTTTTGCTTCCCATTTTTGTCCGTGAATAGTGTGATAATTACCTTTTACGGTTCGGTGGATTTCTTCCAGGCTTTAATGAAACTCAGTTTACGGAAATATTATGCCTATGTCGGAGTGTGCATTTGAGATGAACTTAGTTTACTATTTGGAGAAAACGTGTCATAATATTCAATTAATTCAAATTTAAAAATAAACGACAATCATCCATTCCATCTTTCATTTATCCAACCATAAATTATGAAAATACGTGAGTAGTTTATCGTATTTTTCCAAACGTGAATTTAGCATGCCTGATAACACGTTAATAAATTGAGTGAATGGCATCCGAATGTTAGCCTAACGATTGATTATAGAGTAAAACGATACTCTAGTTTTTCTATGTTTGTTGCTCAAACATAAACCATGGAAAATTTTGTAGATCAATCTTCCATTTGTAAATATAAAGAGCGCAATTTTTACGCGTTAAAATGTGTAGCCCATTAAACTAGACAAAATCTTAGTTAAAGCATTGTGTAATAGGACGTAGCGTGATTTTTATTGTCACTTATTGTATACATAGTTGGATGGTGTGCTTATTAATCGGGTCACTAAAGTTTAACCACCACATTCAGTTGGTAAGTACAAACTTTCTGATGAAATAAAACATGCACATATTTGTACTATTGATATGGAACCGGTGTAAATTCGCTTAAAATACGCATTTGAAGAAGTAATGAAACGCATAAGAAATATATTATGTTAAAATTCGCTTTTATGTATTCTGCAATTGCTATATTTACGCCAACATCCTCCACCAAACGTCCTCAGCATAGTGTGAAAGATTAGATACCAATGCAATCTGCACACAACGTTACCTGAAGTTGGATTTTTTCCTGTGGACAGTCAGATGTAGACAGATTAAGTACAAGATCGCTTTCACAATTGTTGGAGCACATGCGCACTTGGTTAGTGCAATTTACGATTTGCCTTTTGACTTACATTTGTAACTAGTCAAGTTTTTTTCTGTTAAACATCGGCATGCCAACAAAGCGCCATTAAGTTTTAGTCAAGACTGGTTGTGCTACAATGTTTCCCAATTTGGAACCAATGTCAATATATCAACATTGTCCAGAAATGTGTTAGCAAAACCTATTTGTTCATACACCGGCATTACGATTGGGCTGTCTAAGCATATTGCAAAACTTAGGCTAGTTACGTAACTTGAATTATGAACATTTTGTACTTATATATATACTTGGGAAGAAAGAACACATTAATAACAAAGTGGATAAAGGCCATTTATTTCGTGAATACTAATCATCTCTTATACAATCATACATATTTATACATTTTGGGTTTTCAATTGATTATGCTAGTGGTAACAAATCTGACTCGTTTTTACTTCTGTTTCTTGTTTTGGCTGGTTGGTAAGTGTGTATGCGTTTGTGTTTGTGTGTGTGCGTGTGTGCATGTAAAGGTCATTCTCGCAGTATTGCAAAGTGATGTCTGAGATCTGGTCATTATTATTTTGATGGCTTGAGAATTAACAATTCGTGTGCATTATTCACTGTTACATGTACGAGTGCTATTTTTCCCAGTGTAGTTGATCGTTTCACCTTGTTGCGCAAATTTATAATTTCCACATACACACGCATACACTCTTACCAACTAGCAAAAACAAGAAACAAAAGTAAAAACGAGTCAGATTTGTTACCACTAGCATAATCAATTGAAAACCCAAAATGTATAAATATGTATGATTGTATAAGAGATGATTAGTATTCACGAAATAAATGGCCTTTATCCACTTTGTTATTAATATGTTCTTTCTTCCTAATTAGAAATATACTGTGTAATATTGAAAGGCATGGACATTATATATATATATATATATATATATATATATATATATATATATATATATATAATAAATGTTATTTATATGGACTATTCTCATATTAAAACAAAGCTAATATTTTGTATTTTACCTCCCGTAAATCAGTTGATAAAATACAATGAAAGTGCTACTGTGCCATTTTCAATTTTAAAACTTCGACCTGCATACAGGAAATATGTGAATGCTATAGGATATTACATTAATGAAAGTAGCAAACATGGAAAAGAAATTGACTGTCAGCCACGGTGCCCACCTGTTATTTGGGCTAACCAACATGGAATAGAAATACGCATATAAATGAATTGCAACTGTGATATTATTTACTCAAGTATGTATTAGGTGTTGCGAACCTAGTAACAAATTAGTTCAGTTGTGACCAGAAGGATAAACCAAAGGCAGCATGAAAGGAAAGTATAATCTCATGCACATTCGTTTCGTGCTTACTGGCGACTCATCAGTAGGAGCCGGTATTACGCCCTTTAACCACTATATATTTTGGTCAAGAATGTGAGATAATAGGACGGTACAATCTCCTAGACGAATGGGCAAACCTGCAATAGTGAAGCTAACATCATATAAAGTCCACGACAATGCGACTTCAACGCTAACGCACACTATATAATATATATACCGAGTCTCCGCAACAAACAGTATTTAACCGCTTTATATATTGAATTGAATGATGTCATGCTTACCGCGAAATGTGATAACTGATATCGAGAAAGGCCAGAGTGTATGGATTTACTGAAGTGACAGGTGTTCAGAAATTGTTGTAATTCTTAATTTCGGTGAAATATAGCATAAATTGATATCCATCATGTTGGTACCATGTTCTGACTCGGAAACCATAGTGTTAGTACCATGTACCTTTTCGGTACAATAATGTTGGTATCGGTTACTAACACAATAGCCATAGTGTTAGTATCCTTTACAGACTCGGTATATATATTATATA
Organism: Eudiplozoon nipponicum; assembly: GCA_029291075.1. Taxonomy (NCBI): domain Eukaryota; kingdom Metazoa; phylum Platyhelminthes; class Monogenea; order Mazocraeidea; family Diplozoidae; genus Eudiplozoon; species Eudiplozoon nipponicum. Next base: position 88,934 of record JAQBSW010002600.1, read on the forward strand.
GTGTGAGTTAGCATTGAAGTCGCATTGTCGTAGACTTTATATGATGTTAGCTTCACTATTGCAGGTTTACACATTCGTCTAGGAGATTGTACCGTCCTATTATCTCACATTCTTCACCAACATATATAGTGGTTAAAGGGCGTAATACCGGCTCCTACTGATGAGTCGCCAGTAAGCACGAAACGAATGTGCATGAGATTATACTTTCCGTTCATGCTGACTTTGGTTTATCCTTCTGGTCACAACTGAACTAATTTGTTACTAGGTTCGCAGCACCTAATACATACTTGCGTATATATTAGTTCCTCGCTAGTCAGTTTGCCGTCGTACTCTGATGATGATCATGGAAGGTCGAAACGCGTCAGTGCGTTGCGGCTGGCGGTAGTTTTGTTATGTTGTTCGACGACTGGTTAAATACAATGGGATTGGTGTTTACTTCAAGCTCGCAAACTTGATTTAAAGAATTGTTACCACCACCCGCGCAATCAATTATTGTTAAATTGTATTGCCTATATATGTATATGTGGCGAAAGCTGCAAACAGTTAATGTTCGTGACTGCATAGAAATTGTGCAGCCGACATTTCCAGTCAAGTTCAATGTATGCGAGACTGCTAGCGGTGAGAGCCGCATATCTAAATTTGATTTCCATATATATTCAATGTGGTTTGATCCTCGATAGTCAGTTTGCCGTCGTACTCTGATGATGATCATGGAAGGTCGAAACGCGTCAGTGCGTTGCGGCTGGCGGTAGTTTTGTTATGTTGTTCGACGACTGGTTAAATACAATGGGATTGGTGTTTACTTCAAGCTCGCAAACTTGATTTAAAGAATTGTTACCACCACCCGCGCAATCAATTATTGTTAAATTGTATTGCTATATATGTATATGTGGCGAAAGCTGCAAACAGTTAATGTTCGTGACTGCATAGAAATTGTGCAGCCGACATTTCCAGTCAAGTTCAATGTATGCGAGACTGCTAGAGGTGAGAGCCGCATATCTAAATTTGATTTCCATATATATTCAATGCGGTTTGATCCTCGATAGTCAGTTTGCCGTCGTACTCTGATGATGATCATGGAAGGTCGAAACGCGTCAGTGCGTTGCGGCTGGCGGTAGTTTTGTTATGTTGTTCGACGACTGGTTAAATACAATGGGATTGGTGTTTACTTCAAGCTCGCAAACTTGATTTAAAGAATTGTTACCACCACCCGCGCAATCAATTATTGTTTTATTGTATTGCTTATATGTTTATATGTGGCGAAAGCTGCAAACAGTTAATGTTCGTGACTGCATAGAAATTGTGCAGCCGACATTTCCAGTCAAGTTCAATGTATGCGAGACTGCTAGAGGTGAGAGCCGCATATCTAAATTTGATTTCCATATATATTCAATGCGGTTTGATCCTCGCTAGTCAGTTTGCCGTCGTACTCTGATGATGATCATGGAAGGTCGAAACGCGTCAGTGCGTTGCGGCTGGCGGTAGTTTTGTTATGTTGTTCGACGACTGGTTAAATACAATGGGATTGGTGTTTACTTCAAGCTCGCAAACTTGATTTAAAGAATTGTTACCACCACCCGCGCAATCAATTATTGTTTAAATTGTATTGCCTATATATGTATATGTGGCGAAAGCTGCAAACAGTTAATGTTCGTGACTGCATAGAAATTGTGCAGCCGACATTTCCAGTCAAGTTCAATGTATGCAAGACTGCTAGAGGTGAGAGCCGCATATCTAAATTTGATTTCCATATATATTCAATGCGGTTTGATCCTCGATAGTCAGTTTGCCGTCGTACTCTGATGATGATCATGGAAGGTCGAAACGCGTCAGTGCGTTGCGCTGGCGGTAGTTTTGTTATGTTGTTCGACGACTGGTTAAATACAATGGGATTGGTGTTTACTTCAAGCTCGCAAACTTGATTTAAAGAATTGTTACCACCACCCGCGCAATTAATTATTGTTTTATGATATCCATCATGTTGGTATCATGTACCGACTCGGAAACCATAGTGTTAGTACCATGGACCTTTTCGGTACAATAATCTTGGTATCGGTTACTAACACAATAGCCATAGTGTTAGTATCCTTTACAGACTCGGTATATATATTATATAGTGTGAGTTAGCGTTGAAGTGGCATTGTCGTAGACTTTATATGATGTTAGCTTCACTATTGCAGGTTTACACATTCGTCTAGGAGATTGTACTGTCCTATTATTCCACATTCTTTGACCAAATATATAGTGGTTAAAGGGCGTAATACCGGCTCCTACTGAGGAGTCGCCAGTAAGCACGAAACGAATGTGCATGAGATTATACTTTCCGTTCATGCTGCCTTTGGTTTATCCTTCTGGTCACAACTGAACTAATTTGTTACTAGGTTCGCAACACCTAATACATACTTGCATATAAATTAGGTCTCTGCAACAAACAGTATTTAAATATTATTTACTCGTTGGCTCGAGAAAAGGTAGAGAAAAAAGAAGTTAGAGTTTCAAAGGTCAAGGTAAGCTTTGTGTGTTAACCTCGTGTTTGATATAATTATGCTGTTACGAACTTAATTAATCTAACATGTACTGCAAATATGTAAATGCGCTAAACCGGGGGTGATCGTTTTTGTTAATAAATTAAATGTTAACAATTGAATTATTAAAACGAAATTTATCATTAAAATGAAATTCTTCCATATAGGGCACTGCACCATCCAAAGAAACGCACTTAGGACATTAATCAATAAATTTGCCTATTAATGAACATTTTATAGTTAATACTAAGGCCACAACTAATTATGAGTATTGACGGATTTTCACACACGAGAATTAGTTTGAAGTATATTTATAGCGTTTTAAATTGCTGTTTAATCATACAATATGATAATGTTGAATAACCATGAGTTAAGAACCTGAACCAAATTTGCAGTAATAATCGATTATTGCTTTTGCTTAATATGACTCATTCTTGAGATTTAAGAAAATGGATTCACCGTGATATTGTTATTAGATGAATATTAATCTCCTCTTTTTATTCAATTCAAGACAATTATTTAGCAAAAATCATAACCAAGACATCACTCACGTTCAAATAAAAATATATATTTAAATCTAGATGGGGTTATAATTCATGCATTTATAAATAGCATTCGGTATAAATTATCTTAAACTTAAGGTTGGATATTATTTTCTAAATTATTCAATGCTATTTTTTGATTTTTTCAGTGAAACAGCTAGCGAAACATTCAAATTTTGCTGTCTTCAAAAAAAATGACTGACTTCATCAATCTAATCCGACTCACAGTCAACAATTCTCCGAAAAAGCGTTTCGCCTTCTGGAATACAGCAAACTTGCAAGATTTCTTTATTCAAGGTATATTTAACTCTTACGCAAACTGTGCAACAAATCGGCAGGATAGTTAAAGAAATGGTATAGTACCTATAAAGTTAGGTAATTTAAATCAATTGATATTGATAAAAGTTTACTTAAAGTATCATACACTTCTGTCAGACATTAATGGAATCACTAACAATGAGCCCTTCAGATAAACGCAATATTACTTTTGAAAAAAATGTTTAAATTGATACCTGATAATAAACGCGACTTGAAACCAAATAATAGTAGGCATAAATGCAGATTTATTGATTAACTCGTTAAACCTGATTCACATCTTGGATCGTTTAAATGCGCAAAAGATCATGGATTGCAAATGAAAAATTTCAACTCGCTTTAAGAAATCAAAAACTTATACGCAGATTAAGACAAATGCATTATTATAATGAACAAATTAAATTGGATGCAGGTCATTTTAAGAACAGCTTGAGCGAAAATACAAAATTCTCTCATCTAGTGAGTAAATAAGATGAGTCATTAAAAGTTGGGCGTATGGTTTGAAGCCTTATTGCAAGCTTTTTTGTTTTCTGCGTAAGAGACTTATACTCCCGTTCTAATAAAAGCTCATTGATGTTTTGGCAATAAAATGCATCTGATTTCCAAGGCAAGAGATAATTAAACTGTAAACACTTCAGCATACACTACAATGAGGACAAACAGGTGATTGTTCTGTATATATATATACATTGGTTATATTTTACCTGTTATTAAAAACTGATCACAAACAATGCTATAACGCAAGATTATAACTCAACACAATGTTTGTTACACAGCAGAGCATGAGAACGATGGCTGCCTACCATTCCACGATGTGCTACAAAGGAAAAGAGCCATTTTTATGTGAAATCAGTAGTTGAACTTAATCCAACTAAGTGTGGACAGTATTAAAGCAGAATTGTGTTATTTCAATGTGGCACTCATTGTCAAGGTTTAAATGATTTTTAATGTATCAAAAAGAAAAAAATGAAATAATGTCAATTGGTTATCCGAGATAATTTTTTGAGTTAGTTGATGAGTAGAGAAATCATACGAATTAGTCTTGTTCTATCGGTAAAAAAGCGTATTCAACATTCGTTATAATGAGGCATTTTTTCGCGCAAACCACAGGAGAAAGCAGAAACAGCTTTAAAACGCACGATTTATACAGATTAACCACGCATATTTCACTAAGTAACAGATTAAACATATTAGTAATTTAGGAGATGTATCTATCTCAAACAGTATTTAAAGATATTCATGAGTCAGCTGTTGATTAAATTTTGTTGCTTAATCGATCAAACGGGTAATAATTCGGGTAAAAGTACATAGAAGTTTCAACCGCCCTGCAAAATCAAATAGTAAAATGACATCTACAATTGTACAAGAAATCTTTGTAAATTTGAACTAGTTTTCCTGGACTTAATAAGCCATTCCAAAAGTTACATCGTAATAAACACAAAAAGGAAATAATCATTTACTGCAATTAAGCTAGAAAATGTTTGGTCATTCTTCTTCTATGAACGTTCTTTCTTTTAAATTTCTGTTTGTTTTGCATTTCATACGATATATATATATATATATATATATATATATGTCGATTTTTAATTACTTGAGGAGAATACGGCTCAGATTAATTCGCCGAAATATTGCCCAACTGAAATTCCAATTTCATTACGCGGTACCAATTAAAACAACCGCAATTTGCCGTTAACCAATGGATTGCGATCTTGCAACTGCACAATTATATAAGCGCAGTGCATTTAACATTCAACACGTACTTGACATTTCCGCTCTGCTCACCATGTGTGATTTCTGTCGCTCTCTCTACTAAAATGTTTAACTACGCTGACTGCTGGATTTGCGTTTATCACGCTGTGTCATTGCGTTACGTGGATTCCAGTCACACAAAACTTCTTATACGTAATCGATTATTGATTAATCGAATTTCTACGTGTGTCAGCCATCGCGGTGTTGCTGCATATCTTTAAAAGTCAATTCTGAGCCTTCGAACAGCAAGTCAACTCTATGGTTTCGAAAACTCTACTAAACCGGGTGCATCCACACGACGAGACAATCATCCTGAGCAGATCTCAAGTTTCTAGATGTACTTCTAGGCATGCAAAACTACCTAACATTCTCGGCATTTGCTGGAGTACGCAAATCCGGCCCTGATAAGGGCCACACACAGTAACTTTGTGTTTTGAAGCGTGCATATTGGGAACTTTCAGGAATATTTATTTTAAAAATTATGTTTTTCGCGTCTTGTTTCTTTCCAGATTAATGATTCGTGTGTATGGTTACGTAATAAGTACACAGTCCGTTGCCCAATAAAATGTAACCAAAATGTATTTAAGTTCGTTTAACATGGAATCTAATCTTAAGTTCGAGGACAATGACAATTTAGCTCAAGATATTGTAGGCATGAATTTAATAGATGTGGACGAGAAAACTAGCTTTTCAGATTTAAATAGTTTTACTGAGACTGAAACCGACTTGGCCTCTATGTGGTTCGCATTATCTAATAGGGTTGGAGCCTCTACAAAATATGGCGATCGCGCCAGTCCAAAACTAATCAGTCTACCACCTTATAAGTATGTATTAGGTTTTGCGAACCTAGTAACAAATTAGTTAAGTTGTGACCAGAAGGATAAACCAATGGCAGCATGAACGGAAAGTTTAATCTCATGCACATTCGTTACGTGCTTACTGGCGACTCATCAGTAGGAGCCGGTATTACGCCCTTTAACCACTATATATTTGGTAGAAGAATGTGGAATAATAGTACGGTACAATCTCCTAGACGAATGTGTAAAACTGTAATAGTGAAGCTAACATAATATAAAGTCAACGACAATACGACATCAATGCTAACTCGCACTATATAATATATATACCGAGTCTGTAAAGGATACTAACACTATGGCTATTGTGTTAGTAACCGATACCTTTTTGAAATCGATGAGTACCGGATACTAACACTATGGTTTCCGAGTCGGTACATGATACCAACCTGATGGATATAATTTATGCTAAAGTTCACTCAATTTGAGAATTACAACAATTTCCGAACACCTGTTACTCCAGTTAAACCATACTCTCTGGTCTTTATCGATAGCAGTTATCACATTTCGCGGTAAGCATGAAATCATTCAATTCAATATATTACAGTTAAATACTGTTTGTTGCGAAGACCTAATATATATGCAAGTATGTATTAGGCTTTGCGAACCTAGTAACAAATTAGTTCAGTTGTGACCAGAAGGATAAACCAAAGGCAGCATGAACGGAAAGTATAATCTCATGCACATTCGTTTCGTGCTTACTGGAGACTCATCAGTAGGAGCCGGTATTACGCCCTTTAACCACTATATATTTGGTAGAAGAATGTGGAATAATAGGACGGTACAATCTCCTAGACGAATGTGTATACCTCATCATCTAAAGTCAACGACAATGCGACTTCAACGCTAACTCACACTATATAATATATATATACCGAGTCTGTAAAGGATACTCACACTATGGCTATTGTGTTAGTAACCGTTACCAACATTATTGTACCGAAAAGGTACATGGTACTAACACTATGGTTACCGTGTCGGTACATGATACCAAACTAATGGATATCAATTTATGCTATAGTTCACCGAAATTGAGAAATATAACAATTTCAGAACACCACCTTATAAATCCGAAAACTATTCAAATAGGTCGGGGATGCCAAAATGTTATTTTAAGCTTACCAAATTGTAAACCCTATAGAAAAATTTGCTGCAGTTTGGATGGCATTGCCAGAGAACTTTAGAAACACCTTGGATAATTTTAGAAACAGAAATTTTGAAAAAGAACCATATAATGCCTGTGAGTTGCTAATGGCCGAAATACAACAGAGATATCATCATGGAATGTCGTTACAAATGTGCGAATTATTACGCCTAGAAAATATGGGGCGTCAAATACCATCAACATTTTCTTAACGCATTTGTGCGAAAGCTTCCAGTTTGAATAAATCTAGAAATGTGGTAAACTCTATTTTTACAGCTGAGCTACCATCCAGGCTTAGAGCTTCAATAGAGGTATTTGAAACAATGAACGTTGATTGGCCAAGTTAACTCAGAGGATTAGACGGTGTGTATAAACAGCAGCAACCGCAGGTACATGTTGTAACAGCAGATTCAGTTATGGTGCAGCCAGGCAGAGCAGATGCCGAAACCATCCTTATGCTACATGACTTATTTAAAAAAATCTAAAAATGAATGATATAGTGAGAACTATTTTGCAACTGCAGTTTCAGGATAGAAATACTAGAAGTCGAGGGAGTCACATGCGTCAATGCTTCGATGGGCCGCGCGGATTGTGTAAGGCATTTCGTGAAAATCGTCGAAGTGCAAAGTGTCAAGGAGAAAACTGCATATAACCGCGTTTAGGTGGACCCAAATGGAAAAGAAGTACTAAACCGGTAGAGAGAAATTCCTCACTGGGAAAAATATAAAACCCCCGCTAGTAGTAGCCGTATGGGGGTTACATTGCAAAGGATCCCCGGTTTGTATTTAAAAGGCATGCTTAAGGCGAAAGCGAAAGATGCGACAATCGCATTGAGCACCGAAACAGACGGTAAGAGGGTTAGATTCTGACTAAGTGGGGATCTTGAAAACATTGCCGGATTATCCAGCAACAAATTCATTATTAGAGATGAATTAACTGGATTGGAGTTTCTCATTGACACAGGTGTTGAAGTAAGCATAATTATGTCAGATGTGGTGGAAGCAAATTGCCCAACATTTGAGTATCAGATATGGGCCACCAATGATAGTCCGACAGGAGTGAGGGGGATGAAAGAATTGTCAGTATTCTTAGGACATAAATCTTCCTTTACGTGGAATTTTCTGGTAGCCGATGTCAAGGACCATATAATTGGGATGGATTTCTTGACTCACTTCAAACTGACTCTTGATCCCAAAACTTGGACTATTGCATAAGACATAGGGGTCTTAACACCAACTGAATCTAACAATTCGGCAGTTAGTACAGTCTTGTTACCCCATCCTATAGTCGCAAGTGCTATTGCCGAAATAATCAAGAAACACCTTGCAGTACTTCAGCCTTTTAGTGCCAAGAGAAATGGACTGAGGAGAGGAGTAGAACACCAAATAGAATTGGTGGCTCCGTTGCCTTGTTCACCAAAGGCTCAATCATTGGCACAACACAAGCAACAAGTTGCTGTGTCTGAATTTCACCAATTGCGCGAAGAGGGGATTTGTAGAAGGTCAAATTCTTAATTTTCTTCCCCAATAACGGTATTTATCAAACCTAAACCGGGACAATAGATGGTTTGTAGAAATTTAGTCTATTAAACTCAGTGACTAAGGGTGATTCCTATCCTATCCCTAACCGTATTATTCCGCTACGAGACATAATGGGATACGAGGTTTATCTAACTATAGATCTCCAGAAAGCGTGCTATCACATACTAATGGAGGAAAGTTCTATACCACTCACCGAAGTCAAATTTCCAGGAGGAGGATCGAATGAATTTCTTCAAATGCATTTTGGGTTGAAGAATGTCAGTCAGACATTCAAGAGTGTGGCAGAAGAAGTCCTTCAGAACTGTCCATTTGCGAGAGTGTACATAGAAGACGTAATGAGTTTTATTCGATCACGTGATGAACATCGTAAGTATTTCGAACAGATATTGACCAGACTGGAACAATATGGATTAGTGGTCAAACCCAATAAGAGCAACATTGGAGGCACTTCAGTTAAACATCTTGGACATATACATATCAAAGACGGAATTAAACCTTTGGTAGATAAAATCCTAGCCATCTAGGACGTAACGGAGCCCCGGACCGTGCGCCAGTTGCGAAGGTTCTTGGGCATGATCATCTATTACCAACGATTCATTTCAAGTCTAGCCGGAATTTTAGGATCAGCAACACGCCACATCTCACGTGAAAAGAGCACGACCAAGAAGTATTGGCCTATCAACTTGAGTCAGAAAGACCGAGAAAAATTCCAGAGGGCCGAGGAAATGCTAAGTGGCATAACCCCACTAGCACATAAAGATTGGGAGAAGCCATTCTAGCTAATCACATATGCCTCAGATGTTGCAATAGGGGCAGTGCTTCAGCAAAGAGACAAGGATATAGTAAGACCGATTAGTTTATATAGACGAATGCTTCTTAATCGAGAAAAACGGTATGATACTTTTGGTAAAGAACTTCTTGCTGTGTATGCTGTGGTGCTACATTATGAGAATTATTTAGACGGTCATCAGTTCAAATTATTGACAGATCACAAGCCGTTGATAAGCAAACTTGGTAAAACCGCGAGGCTTAATTACTCTCGCAAGGTAAATTCCCAAATTTCTCGATTAGTGGAGTTCGATTTCACTGTCTTTTATATAGCTGGTAAAGAGAATGTCGTAGCAGATGCACTTAGCAGACCAAATGTATCAGATGTAAAACTGATACGTCAAGCTCCATTGATGAATCTAGATGATTTTCTAAGCAATTTAGTCAATAAAAACGAGGAAGCGCAAGGATCGAATCCCTTTACTTCAGTTTTGTCCAAGATACCAGGATATGTTCGCAAGCTCCTGAGTGACAATTGGTTGTTATGCGAGACGCCCAGAGGTCAACCACGACTATTTGTGCCCTTGGAGTTACACACCAAAATAATCAAACATGTACACGATTTGGGAAATTCATCCATAAAAGCCATCATTCGATTATTTAACGATAGATACGCATAGCCGTATATGTCTAAATGCATACGGGCATAAGTAAGAACCTGAGTTAAGTGTCAAACTTGTAAGGTGTAGAGACATACTAGAACCGAGATACAGAATATTGGGATACCAACTGGAAGGTTCACACATGTACACATAGACATAGTCAAGATGCCTGAAGTCAACGCTCAAAAAGTTTTGCTAACAATGGATATAACAGTGCAAGAATTCTTGTTCGCTTTCCTACATAATTGGTTATCGTGTTATGGTGTTCCGGTAAGTGTCACTAATGATCGCGGTAGTCAATTTATTTCAGAGCTTTTCGTAAGATCTCTCAATATCATGGGAATAAATGTATTTTATACTAACGCATACAACCCACGTGCGAATGGGATGGTGCAAACGCTGTATCGTGAACTGAAAGTTGCGTTAATGTGCACTAGTGGAACAAGCTGGATACACAATCTTCCTATAGTATTACTTGCCATGCGAAACAGATATAGGGCACATGTAGGAACTTCAATAGCAGAATTGGTATATGGGGAACCGTTAAGGTTGCCTGGAGACCTTCTAATAGAAACTCCAAGTAGTCTTGATTGGGTTTCTAGCTATATAGATTGGTTTGTAAGAGCACTTAGAGATAAGGTGTGTCGTTTGGCTCCAACCAAGACTAGAAAAGTAAAAACCAAATGCTACGTGTCCTCTTATTCAAAATCGGCTTCGTATGCTTATGTAACTAATGAAAATAGGAAGAACTGCCTGACATTATTTTATGAAGGACCATAGAAGGTCAAGAGGATGACTGACAAAATGCGTCATAGAAGTAAATGGTATTGATGATTGTTTTATTTTGGATCGTTGAACTCCACAGTTTATCTGGACTGACGACAAGTTTGAATTACTAGATGAGTTTAATGA
>JAQBSW010002601.1:0-5000 GCA_029291075.1 Eudiplozoon nipponicum
ACAATTATATGGACTCACGACCATTTATTAGTAGCTTTTTGCCACCACAAATATATTTTAGTTATACCAAAAACATAATTGCGCGCGTGTAGGTTACAATATTTCTTTAAATTTGTTTTGCGAGCTTGAAGTAAACACCTCAATCTCATTTTACTTTTTTAACCATCTGTCAAACACCATGCACAAATAGTAGCACGTATGCTATTTCGTGTATAAAAGCTTGACCTATCAATTTGTGTGTTTTCCTTACAATTAACGACTTATTGATGAGGGGAAATGTGTAAGATATTACCTATTTATTAATAAATGTAGTCAGCTCCTTTCTACGAAAAGAATTATACATACCTACACGCCAATTGTAAGACATGAAATCAGATAAAAACAACTAAACATCTACTCAAAAAACAAGGAAAAGTTTCACAACAAGAAAATTTCGATTCACTTCGATTTTTATGATTATTATTAAAGAACCGAGCTGACCATGACGGTATTGCGCTTTGGCAAGTATTCAATTTTCAAATTTGATTTTTTGTAGCATTGTCAAAACGCTACTTGGATTTTTGCTTCTAAAAATTTCCTCGTAGTGGCGGAGATCACATGAATACAAGTTCGTTTGAAATTCTTCGAAAATTCGACAAGAAAGACTTCTACCTTAGACGACGCAACACGCAGCATTCATAGCAGAAATTGTGGTAGCAACAGAACACATCGAATTAGCTTCAGGGAGAAATCAAATTGCACCAGGGCGACAATCTGACAAACAAAAGTGTTGCAATGACTGACACGCTACATCAAACAAAGGGATGGTGACAAATTTGATGTTAAGTCACCTACCAGGAGAGATATCAGCGAGGAATTTGATTATGGAAGCGAAAATCAACTATATCATAAATAGTAAAGATTGGAAAGCACGTCCTTCAGATTCTTGTAGAGAAAAATTACTTCCTAGAATGGAATCATAAAGTTGTCTCCTTGCCGGTATGAATCTCGCAAGAAAGTTTTGCGATTTAAGAAAGTACACAGCGAGCTATGTCCACGTGCCAGTGGCTCAACGGCGAACACGGTACTTGGTTGCGAAGTTCTTCTAATAAACTTCTTGCGGACTATTCGTGATTATTGTCTATTGTATTAAAGAAAAATTGAAAGATGAAACAGTCGCCACTGCAACGATGGCTTTACGCATATTCATTAGCAAGACAAGTACGATTCGCTGCGACTTAACTAAGATATATATATCCTGATTGTCTGATAGAAAAGCGCATTAAAAGACTATATTGGCCTGAATCCAAAACGTTCAAATTGGGGGATCTAATGGTGAGTACTATCATTAGTAGTTCCTGGGAAAGTTGTATAGCAACAGTAGATGTTCATGTATCATCTAGAGCCTACAGGATATACTCAAAACATAGGTATACTAAATGTATGTAAGTAATCTACCGTTCATTTAAAAGTTATAGATGATAGAAAAACTTATTAGCAATAAAGCCGATTTTATATCAGATTTACAATTAGAGGAAAGAGAACACTGCATGCTTCATTTTTATCGAAATGTATTTTTTCCGAGGAAGGTCGCCTGGTGGCTACAACGGAAAGCACACGGGCCATAACAAAAAAGGATGTCCCAAAACCTTACAAAGTAGATATTTGTTAGCTACCAGCCCCAGCACGAAAGTCGATGTAAAGTTATAATACGTGCAGATTATCTGAAATGGTAAAATATTATCCGGTGATGAAGCACTCCGTTCGGGATGTAAGACACTCGACAGATCTTCCTGAATCCCAGCTTTACAGAGTATCGCTATCCTCAAAATCACATCAATAATAAATTTAATTCATCTTTCGAAATACTAATTTAAGAAAGTAATGTAAAGATTTTCATGCTAGTTTAATACGCTGTATGTTAAAGTTTCATCAAATAATATAGTGGGTCGTGAATAGTGTATTCAGCACAGTAACAAAACGAAATATTCAAATATGCTAAATGTAACCTATATAAACTAAAAAGTAGGAAGAGTATGTCGAGAAGCACATGCGCACTTCTTCAAACACACACACACGTAGACAACTGGGATATCCTAAATACCCGTATTAGTACAGTATCAGCAGATAATCTCATTTTCACATTCGCCTTGCAAAACACGCGCTCACGACTCCTCATCATACCAAGTTCTATACTATACTATATTTTTGTGCGAGGAATTTGGGGGATTAATTACCGATTTCCAATTTTAAATTACTCAGCAAACCTGTGAAATAAATTCATATAAAATTCGATTACCGATTTTTAAAGTTAACCATCAGGCAATAAAAACCTAAGGGTGATTTACCGTACATGACCCACAAATAAATTTAAAATTCACACAACGCGTGAAATAAGCCAATACATCAAAATGATCATTCCTTTCATTTGAACACCCTCTATTTAGATACTGAGTAATGCAATTTAGTTTTATCTAGTGGGTTATGTGAAATCCAAAATTGAAAAGATCTTACAAGAAAATTACTAAAAATTCTAGCCTTCAGTTATTCAATGCGTATTTTCCATCCGACTGAACAATTATTTATATATATATATATATATATATATATATATATATATATATATATATATATATATATATATATATATAATTGCATAACGGCCTGTTGCGTTAACTAAAACAAGGACTCGCACACAAACATTTGACATTTTGTTCATCTCGCAAAGTATATACGAATATCCTTATACAAAAACATTCAAATTCTTCTGTTTTCAAAGATTTTAATCAAATTCAATCTTGTTGCGCAATACAAATTTTCATCACGGGAGGATCTATTATATACACGTGTGCATACATTTGTCAGTATATTGTTTTAAAATGTCAATTTCACCTAGATTTCTATCGGAACTCACGTTCGCATTTCTAGCCGTGGATGATTGTGTAGGTCACGGTTAATCCAGTGTTTATGTCATTTCCTGCCGCACATTTCCAAACATTAATTTTCAGGTATATACCAATCTGATTAGCCTTATTTTTACGGAACCCTGTGTTGCATTCTTGCTTTAAAACATTATCCATTCAATAATTTTTCTTTATAGAAAAGATAATAGATTCGCCACCATCGTTCGCCGTTATTTCGCGTTTGCAGCATTTTTATAGAGATCCTAAAAGATCAAAACTTTCTATTTCTCCAATTCTCTCCTCTCTCCTATATATATATATATCCATTAGTGGATTACAGTCCAAATGGTAGATTTTCGATTTTCTTGGTGGTGAGACTGCACATTTCATTGATCCAATGTGTAATCCCATTATAATTTTTTGTTATGTATCCTGCAATTTATAAAACAAATGCAACGTTAGCTGACTATGATTTAATAGATACAATAAAAACAGGGTTACGAAAATTTCAATAAGTGTCGCCGCCTGGTTTCGTTTATTAAAGTAGTTATTCGTTAAATACACTAGTAATGCAGGTAGACTTTTGGCTGTTAAATAAATTAAAATTACGCCAGAAATTTATTGGAGTTACCAGCTGTATACACATGCTTATTGCATTTGAACATCTGGTTGGATGACGCAATTATCTTTTGCGATTTTCTCTAATAGTAATGCGCATATGTTAGTAAACTATTATATAACAACAAAAAGTGTTTTTTTTTATTTATATTTTTATTCATTTGTTATTAGGTCTATTTAAGGTTATGATGTAGTATTGGCTTAAATAGTAAGTATTTTAGCACAGCCATCGTTGCTTATTTATTACCGGACCAAGTACATCTCAGTATATATTAGAGAAAGTGAAGCAAGATTTTAGTAATAAGTGAAAGTAAATGTAAACAAAATAATTGTAGGAGATACAGTAAACAAGGTTTACGGCGGAACAAACTTCTTTAATTGACAGTTTGCCTGTGAAATTAAATGAATTAGAAATGCCAAATAGATCAAAGTTAACATACGCGATCACCGATTCAGTCTATCTTTGGGATAGACAAATCTAAAAATGAGTATGATTCTTTGCCGTTTATGTTTGCCGGTGTGAACGGCCGTTAAAGTTAGCAGGCAACAACATAAACAGGTTATGTTTAGTACTTGACCAGCTAATTAAATGCATGTAGTACGACTAGATGCATTTAAATGTAGCTTCAAGTTAGATAAATTTGCTGCGGAGAACTAATATATATGCAATTGTGTATGTGTTATCTTCGCGTAAAAATTAAACATCTGATTTGAAAAGGTATAAACCATGTGCCCAATACACACTATTGCGGGAATTAAATTACTGACAAACCATATCGTTGGAATAGTGTATAATAATGACTCCCTGTGGTAGATGAGTCGCCAGTAAGCACGAAACGAATGTGCACATTAGTGTATAAATTTATTAATTTAATTTCTTGAGTTATTTTTATGGTCATATTTAATCTAATTTTTGCCCAGTTGCGCAACAAGTAAATTTAAATTTATAGTTTTAATGTTTTCTAGTAAGTAATACATATCCGAATACTTTTATTAATTCATTAAAATCATTAAATCCTATTTTAGCCTCCGTATGTCCGCTTGATAAGAATAGTTCACATTTTAAATTCGCTATCTGTTGTGCCAAGGAATTGAAGGTGTCGCTAAAATATGTGATAGAACCGCATTTACTGGGACGAATACAATTCAACTCGATCAAAGACAAAGAAATTGGAAATTGTGATAAAACGGATCTGTGTCCGTCCGTGCAAGCTACTAGTTTTCGCGCAGCAAAAACGGTATTTCTGATGCTAGCACTCAAACAACAATAATCTCGGAAAAAAATAATTGCCGAAATTTGGTTAAACTAAATCAGAACGCACGCTTTCACACCAATAACGTATAACTTCGAATCTACATATGCGGAATTACCACTTTTCAAGTTACCTGGGTTGTCGTCTTCTTCTGCACTGCCCCCAGCCTGCTCGCTTACTCAGCACCATGATTTTGGCTAGTCTTCACCAATTGCCTGAGTTGTTGCAGATCGTCGATCATCTATTA